>KN818284.1:143089-191191 GCA_000827485.1 Amanita muscaria Koide BX008 | reverse complement strand
TAATATACCATCTATCCATCATTGGATCTCCAATTTTAGAGAATCATCAAGATACAGATGTGACATGTGCAACAATAACATTGAAATTGTAAACAGAATTTGTAGCATTGTGCCAGTTTTGGCCTTTCAATTCCCTGGACATAAGCCAATAATTGACTCAAACTTTACAATAAATATAAATGGTCAGTACATTACATACAATTTAAGAGGAATAATTTATTTTGGAGATTATCATTATACATCACGTATGATAAACAAAGATGGAATTGTTTGGTTCCATGATGGTATTGCAACAGGAAATAGTGTTATTTTTGAAGGCCATATCAGTAATATTTCACTGAATATATGCAGAGGTAAAAACGCATCATGTGCAATATACACTCAACTACTAGATGAATGAGGTACTTTATGATTAGTAAATAGTATAAATATAATAAATATAAATAGTACAATAACATTTTAAGGGGGGGAGGGTTTTGGCTGAATGAAACGCTGGTAAGTTATGGCACTTTCCGAAGCAAGTTGTCACATGTCACATTTTTTGTTTTCTGTTGGAAGAGAACCCTCACATTTGCTTCAGGGCTCTCATTATCATTTGGAATGTGGTTGCATTTTTTCCTACATTAATTGGTTATCTATTATTTTTTATGATGCAGTAGATGTTCAATAGTGAGCAGATTGTGTTAGTAACGGTTTGGCTCGGTCTTATGACATATTTAACGTTTCAATGGGTTTTTTTTTTTTTTTTACTGATTGAAACACTGTTAAGTTATGGCAATTTCCGAAGCAAATAATACAATTGTTGTAAAATTTTGATAATCATAAATATCTGTAAATATACTAATTAGAAACGGCCTCGGACCTGCCGTGCGTAGCAGCGGCCCACATCACACAAGTATCTGATATACCATGAGACGGCCCGAGGGGTAATTGGAAGATAGGGTGACTAAGCAGGCTATATATTTAGGACCTCCTCACATCCGAAAGTGGGGCGAGCAGTGATAGATGTTGAAATCAGGCAATGCCGCCAAGAGGCCATCGCCGCCATCAAATCAACGCATCACGCATCAACGATACCCACACACAGCCGCCGTACTCATTCCCGCGTACATAGTACATACCTTACTCGCCTGACTCCGTATACATTCGCTATCAACTATATTAGTCCATCATTTAGTCCTGGACCCTTCCGACACGTATTTAAGTAGCCAACATTAGTCTATGAGCCTCAGTCGTTGCCGTATCGCACGCTGAGTCATTCATTAGCGGGCAGAGAACATACCTCAATCGGATTCCAACAGGTAGTAGGCCTAGGATTCCAACAATAGATTCGATGAAGCCATGGATGAAGACGAAGATGATGCAGTTATGCTGTATGCAGGACGAGGTGGCCCGGGGATGGCTCTTTTTCCTGATACATAGCTAAAATTGAGACAACGTCGATATGTTTTGGCCTACAGTTATTCCGAAGGATTCCTTATCGTATCTCGTACGTGTTAGAACTTGAAGTGGCCAGATACTTGGAGATTGACGACGAAGTGGCAGCGTACACGGAGCACCTGGCTGCTCTGACAGAGCTTGAGGATATTTCAGAGGACGAGTCGTTTAGTTGGGAGCGATTTTGAAGACGGCGAGGAAGAAAAGACCTTGTCCTTGGTGACTGAGAAGAGCGCACCCGTCACATAGATATTTTTTGTTATCTTTTGTGTAATCCATCATAGGTATCTAAGAACAGCGACATCGTTCAAGATTAACTTAACCCCCCTGAACTGTGGTGACCAGCATTAAATGCTCTGAGACCAACATCTTGTACGGCTCATCGCCCAACCACAATTCAACCGAACTACACTGCATCAGGAGTCCACGACAACAGAACCACCACCAGGCAGACCAACATAACTTCACAGACGTTCCAACTTGACTGTTCATTCGGCACGACAACGCTTAATACGATGGTTGTATTGTCGACCGAGTAGTTGCCCCCGACATTTTGGCAGCGCGGTTCTCCACTGAACTGGAGGTTGTTGCCCGCCGCACGAACATGTTGGCATTTGTACATGCTCGTCCATCAGATGATCAGGACAATGGATTAGTTTCTTGAATGCTGTAACTATGGTTTACTACTTAAATCTTGTGCTGTAGCACCATGCCCCCTTTTTTTTCCGCCTCATAGTCGTATGTAACTGTAGTGTACCCGCGACAATAAACAAAGTCAATTCTCTGCGTCGATAGTCTCGCTGCTCGATGTTTTTTGCACACGCACCCACCACTCCCTAGAGATTAGGGCAGCAGTCGATGCCGCGCCAACCCGATTTCCCTTCTAGCATTTCCATTTTTCCAGGACCTCCGACACTGAAAGCCCACGAGGATTAAAATATTAAACAGTGAGGCGAGTGATGGATTCGATGAAGCCATGGACGACGAAGATGATGACAATGGAGTTAGGCAGGACGAGGTGAGATTGTTCTTTTTCTTGATAGCTAAAAGTGAGACAACGTCGGGTCACAGTTATTCCGAAGGACGCCGCTAGGAAGGACAGACACTCTTATCGTGTCTCGTATGAGAAACGGGGTCGTTCTTCAAGTTTGATCCAGATGTGGATGACGACGAGGTGGCAGCGTATGCGGAGCACCAGGCTACCTGAGGATATTTCCGAGGAGGATTCGTTCGATTTTCAGGACGGCGAGGAAATGTCATCGGCCCTGACTAAATAGGAAAATCGAACTTGCCACGTGATGACACTTGTTGAAGTTGACTAGCGTTGGGGGACGTGCATCATAAATTTGTTTTTTCTATTTCTATTTCTATTGTTTGTACTATTTTTCGCTCATTTCCTCGCTTTTGTGCAACCCATCAAAGCTTGTAGCTATGTGTAGGTAGGTGTCTAAAACAGCGACGTCGTTCAAGTAATTTAACATGACCCGAACCATATTAGATGTTCTGAGATCAACATCCTACTATGCCCCAACCGAGCAATTCAACTTAACGGTTACTATCAAGCAAACTAACAGAGCGGCTACAATCAGGAAAACCAACAGAACCTCCCAGACATGCCAACTCGATTGTTCATTCGGCATGAGAAGGTTGAATACAAAAGTTGAATTGTCGACCAAATAGTTGCCTCCAACATTGTTGCAACGCGGTTCTCCGCTGAACTGCGTGTTGCTGCTGCCTGCGAGCATGCTGACATTTGTTGGACATGTTCGTCCATCAGATGGTCGAGACAATGAAGTGGTTTCTTGACGAGTGGACCGCTGGAGATATATGATCAGGCGTACATTCGAATGGTAGAATTTACAAATACCTCTTGAAGCACCTCTCGCACGCATTTAGTAACCCTGGCATAGCCAGGTCAAATCCAGTAATGACATCCGAGTGCGACGGCTTACCTCTCAAGAGAAGCCGTACCGTCTGAACTGTCAAATTCACAGACAATCAGTGGAATACGAAGATGATGATGAGATACACACATACCTATGTCGCCGCGAAAAAATCTTCCAAATAACAACGAGAAACATAATAGCACAAAGAGACGAGAGAAATTGGATCAGAAGAAGAACTTGGGCATAAGAGATATGATCTAGAAGTAATGTTCCAGGTCGCACGGACTGCACAGAGCAATCGGCAACTCTCGAAACCACTTCAGATGTTGGACATGAGATTGTGTGGGTTTGGTGTTAGTAGCGGAGCCTTCTGAGGCCCCACCACTGGAAGCGCAAACGGGAACTCTGGGTGAAATGTTCAGTTAGCATCCGCTGAGGGTTTAAATATGCTTTTGGATGGCACTTACTCACGGTCTGATAATTTTAGAGGACTATATCCCCTTGTCCCCTTGTAGTATTCCTCGGTATAGCATTGTCCCCTTGTAGTATCCCTCGGTATAGCTCGGTATCCTCGATCAGCCGGACATTCAAATATTCAAAAGCGGGCAACAACCCTGTGCTGGGTTCCAATCTTTTGGGTCACACAATCTCAAACTCATGTTGGTTTCTTGGTCCAATCATCCTTTCCCTCTCAGGCTGTATCTACATTAGTCGATTTTGATATGCGCATGTTAGGCAATAAGTACCATTCTAGCTCAGAATATAACTCGTGTTTTTGTTGCCCATGTAGCGAGAGCTCAGCATCGGCAATCCGCGTTTTCACTAGTCCATTTGGGATTGGACAGGATTAGACAAACTTTGACTTCAGAAGTGTGCCTGCAGGTGCCTGCTGTGCGTGCAAAACATGCTTTGATTGAACTACTAACTACATCCGGCATCTCTCCGTGAGTAAGACGTCACTTTTTACTATTTATAGGCTTTCTTTAGTCTCCCGTAGCCAGACTATAAATTCGTGCCTTTTAGGGAAGGAGGATGACACTCATATATATCAAACACGACAATTTTGATATCTCGTGATTGGGAATTTTTGGTGGAAATCTGAGTTCAGATTTGGGCTCAGCTCGTCGAAATACGTCCAAAAACACATCTCCGAAGTTTTTCCCACGAGTTTTTGGGTTGGCCATAGTTTTTAGGTCATTTCTCGCAAGCTTGTGTACCCCTTTTGGGGATTTGGACATGTAAATTTATGGGATGACAATATATCCAATGATCCAAAAAAAAATTCCAACTCATGAGTGCCTCTGTGGACATCACTGATATGTTTATGAACGTGCGAGCTGCACATGTGACTGGATTGTGACATCAATGTCACACAACCTTGTTAATATATTGTGCATGTGCCATCTGGAAGCTGATTTTGCCACTGTTATTTTGTCCCCCGATTGTGCAGAGGAGCTTCCAGATGCTAGGGTCCACCTTTGAGGATAGAAATGCAGGTCACAGGTAAAAATTTCCTTTTTGGTTAATCTTATTTATTTATTTGTGACCGACTGGTTTGATGTAACCATCATATTTTTGCGGAATCAGGTACAGCTAACAGAAAGGAGTTATTTTTCAAGATTTTACCGATTTTTTAAGGGGGGTGGCCAATTGTTAAAGGTATCAATCACAAAATGTTTGAAGTAGAGAAATCTGCTCGTTGAAACATCTTTATTAGGCTCTAATATGCATGTTTAGATGGTTTTTGAGGAATCTAGAAGTTTGTGCCGTCTCCCAAAATTAGCCACTAATTTTGTCGTGTTTGGCTGTCCGCAACTGTAGGCTTTCTTCAGGGATCAGAGATTACTCAGCTACTGCATCCGTCATGTTCCAGTAAGATCTTAAGATGTCGCCTTCTTAGGGCACAAGAATTTCGCGCTTACCTCCGCGTTGTCCTTTTCGGGTATATATTGAATTCTTACCAAAGCACAGAACGCGACCTCACCATAAATCCGAGTCGGTCGTCCCACCTGACCTGCTATTGGAATACATAGCCTCTGGTATATCTTCCAAAACTAAGCCCACAGAGTCGCCCGCTTTTGATCTCTGGAGCTCCGGCTGCGGAAATTTTAGTGTGATTATTTAAATTTACTAGAGCCTAATACGTGAGGCGACTTGCCCACGCGTTCCTGACTTCCACTACCCAGTGCAGCCATGGATCACCAACACTCTCCTGTCTCGGTGTGGGGGGGGGGTCCCACCAGGATCGTATCGTCTGTAATCCATACTAACAACTCTCTTCCTTTCACCAGGTTCCAGCGTCTTCAGGTGCTCGGGACGCCCTTTTTTTGGCTACACTGCTTTCGTGCTCCTTCACGCTCCACACGGAGCCGAACGGGATTATATTCCTCCAATTCGCCAGCTTTGGAGTTGCAATGATATAGGTCAACTCATCGCTAGATGTCTACAATGGCTAGTCATACGGTCCATCCTGAACGTCCTGAGCGAAGCCATAATGCTAAAGCACAAGCTCGACATCGCCCAAAACGAAAGGCTTACATTGAGCAGGTTGGGAACATTGACAGCTACCATCTCCTCGTCGTATTGACGCGTCGCATCAGATGCGAATCATGCGATATGGAAACCCTCGCGATTAGCGATGTAAACACTGAGAAATGGGGGACAAGATGTCAACAGAATCAGGCTATGTCGTGTTGCTCATATGACGATATAAGGAACACTGAGAATGACAAGAGAAAACGAGAATGAAAATACGCGTCGCGTCCTTATGCTGTGAAGTCTCGTGACAATCACGTGGATGATGAATCGATGACGTTTGTATATGTCCCGTTGTGTCTTATTACATGATATAGCTGTCACAAACTGTACGCCGGGTAGCAGTGCTGCCATCCCCCCTAGCGAAATTCAGGGACTTAGAACAAGAAAATACACGACTGAAGAAAGACAATGAAGACTGCTGGCGCACCATCACTCAAGTCCGTCATCACTATAGCAGTGTTCCGTCCTCTGGCAACGGGAACCCGAATTCTGCTATGTTCAACATGCACCTACCGCGTTCCAAATGCCTAATACACTTTCAGACTCTAGCTCCACTTCACGTCCCCCGTTTTCGGCGAGAACTTTTCCCTCCAGTGCTCACCTAAGTACTCTAAGTGAAATGCAATCGGACTTCAACCCTCGGCTATCCGTCGTCCTGATAGGTGTCATAGCGTAAGGACTAAGGCGATATTCATCCCCCAGTATGATTGGTTTGGATCGCTTTTCCACTGCGCGTAAATCTGTCCTCCCACGCTGGCCAGTTCCCGCCCAAGTTTGTCTCTTCCTTCCCGATGCTCTCGTTTCTGACCTTTTCATGATGTATCCACCCACATCCAGCTTCGCAGTATCCTTGAATCTGTCAAACTTGGAACGCTGAAGGCATTCCGTCAGCGGAGTGAGCAACATAACTCCCTGTACTGTCTCTAGTCTGTTGGATGCTGATGACACATGCCCAAGTGATCATCACAGACTCCCATGCTCACGAAATGTCGTTTTAAGACTTGTATTAAGTATATGTTAATTAGATGGCTACTACTTGTGGTGACTGAATGGTGAAAGCTATTATAATCTGGGCAAAGGCCGGCAGGGTCTCTTGCTGAGTGAAAGCAGTTGAAAGTTGAAAGAGATCACTCATAATTTTGCCACCTCGACAAACGGAATCTCAGACGAGGCGGGAGGTTTCTTGCCGCGAGGACGTGTGGGGCTAAATATACCGCTTGATCACCCTATCTTCCAAGTTCCAAAGAGGAGGTCATCCCCTTTATACCTGGAAGCCGGCGCCCGATACAAAATCCGCCCCTACGAGAAGATCAAGAAATCATGTGCGACAATCCAATGTTGAAGCACGGCAAGATACATGACAGGGCCTGCTGCGCTTATGACGGCTTGAAGAAAGTTTGGCTACACTCTTGCGAAGTTCATAGAATCGTGTTATCTACTACTTGCTTCAAGGCGTTTTCTTGTAGATTTTCTTGGGAGCCGCGCCATAGGCCAAGATATTGTGCCTTCCGTCTTCCGTAAATTGCACCTCCTAATCGGCAGTGAATGCAACCAATATTTAATGTCAACGTGAACGACCCACCTCGACTCCTTCCGCTGGTATCGACGACACGGAAACATTATTCATATTCCCGGACAGTCGAAAAGGCATTCACCCCGCCTCCCAAAACGTTCTATGCCAAAAATGGTCAGACGCTATCTTTACTTCTTCGGCGCGGAGTTCCTGCTGTTCGTTTTCTCAAGTATCATGTACAACACAAGACCGTATGCAAGTCAACTCGTCCTGCACCCACAGACAACCTCTCTGGCTGCAGTGGAAAATGATCGATTGTCAGCGGTGGTCGGACCTCCGACAGCAAAGTTTAGAGGTTCGGTCACGTCCTTTCGGTAACATCGCAGTAGTGACTCTTCTGGCGCCCCCAACAGACAATTTGAAGCCCGATCAGAAATACATTACATCTTGGTTAGATGCCGGATGGTGTGAGTCTCCTTTGCGTCTTGTTCACTCCATAGCACTGACAAATCGCAGCGAATGATGTAATAACCTACGTATGCCTTTAACACTGCAAAGACAGCAATCATTCTCATAAAACACGTCCTTTTAGATGAATCTCATATATCTCGGAGTCGTAACCCAGCGCATACCAATAATAGGCTACTTCATACCATCGCACCTTGGGTACCATGTTGCACCCATAGATTTCAGCAAAGTTTTCGATCTGCCACGACTTTCTAAACTGGTCAATTTACCTATGCTAGAATGGCACGAAGTCAAGGATAGAAATAGCACAGAAGTAGACGAGTTGGGTTGTTGGGACATTTGGGGCACCTCGAAACCTGAAACCGGTCTACCGAGAAAGAGCCGTCTGCTGCCGTTGCTAAACCTCGGTGCGCCTTATTACTGCTTTGACTGGGACCTAGGCTGATCCTGGACAATGACAGACGTATCATATACAAAGACCCCCGATTGGGTGACTACTATACCAAATTTTAAGCACGATAGACACAGCTCGCTATTTGCTCTTGCGTCTCTTGCAGAACCTGAAACACGTTTGGAAAGCCTCGTGAACCCAGTCGTTCACGAATCCCCACGCAATCACGTTCGTCTTCCCCCTGACGAGCACCTAGTTTGCTATGACTATCTTTACTACGCATCTGCTCATTTCGTAAGAACTTCAAGGTCTGCCTCCTGCTACCTCCGAGCTGACCGCGTTCCTGTAGCCCTTTGAACACGAATATGACTATGCTCCAGCATGGAAATTCGTGGGTCAGCATATGCACTGGACTCCTGAACTAGAACAATTGGGCAGCCAATATCTGCGGCGTGCGTTGAACCTCGAGCCTTCTGAAGAACTTACTCCACCGGTCCGTTGTATTTTTTAATGTTCATCCTTATGGTGATCTGAAATTCGAGATAGTACATTTCTATCCATGTTCGTCACGGAGACTTTGACTTTCTCTGCCGAGATTTTCATAGACCCATTGACGAGTGTTTTTCTTCTCTCGACGTGATCGAGCGTCGGGTTGAGGAAGTCCAACAAGAGTTATGGCGACGAAATGGCATGCGCGTCAAACATGTCGTGATGACGAGCGACGAGGTGAACTCGACATGGTGGGAAGACGTGAAGAAAAAGGGGTGGTATGTTATTGACCACAGCCGAACTGCTGAGCTCTACGGACCTTGGTATGTAGAGAGCGTGTCACCCTCAAAGTACCTTTTTTGACCCATTCCAACAGGTACCCTATTTTGATCGATGCCGTTGTCCAATCGAATGGAATCGCATTCCTTGGAACAGATAAGTCAACAATGTCGATAATGGCAAGAAGGCGAGTTCAATCTTGGCATGGTGGGGTTGTGAGAAGCATAAAATGGGGAAAACGGGACGCTGATGACCACTGATGCATGCGAACAATTTCATAGTAATACTTTATTTAAGGGTTTGCAATCTGTCTATATACTTCAAGTTATATTAACTCATAGTTTTCGGCAATGAAGTCACCCAGGTGCGGCGATAACAAGAACCAGGATTCTGCGCTCTCACGTACCGGTGGGTATCATCCAACCTGGATATGACGATACCGCTAGCCTTGAAGCAATGATCGCTCAATATTGCGATTATTCTCAAAAGCAATAAATACTTACCGCTTATTATTGGTGATCTCGCGTTGAGATCAGTAGCACGCACGTTAATCGAAACTCTGGTTTATGATCCCAGTGCGCACAGAAGATATTTTGTTCAAGCTTAAGAAGATGATCGTACGCACCCCTCCGCTTTGAAATAGATCCAAATTGCCCTTGAATCTATCTAGATGACGAGTAGTGAATACTGGAATGCCGCATAAGATCGTAACTTCCGCTCTCAAGATCTCACCTTTGAAGTATTCTCGTGCATGGGATGTGACGAAGATAAGCATTCACCAGGCCACTGCAGCCGCATCACGCATTTGCGACTGTTGCTCGTATGATGTGACGCACTTTGTCCGACACCGCGCACATCTAGCAATACGGCCATGTTACCTGACAAATGGGTCGTCTGGCATCCAAGACGCGACGATCTGTTCGTCGTATGTGGGAGCGAGGGAGTACCCTGATCCGCCACGTTACCAGTAGGCATGAATAATGCCGCATGCTTTGCATCATGGGGTGCGCAAGCTCTCCCATAGCTTGGTTCTGACATGGTTCGACTCTCTGATGGACAGGTTTGAGTGCTTTGCATGGTCGTCAGACTCACCGTTGGACGACTTCTTGGTTGCGGCGTTTGGAACGATGATGGAACATGTTGACGAGCTTGGATAAGGTCCGTGACGACCAGAGCTTCTGCAGTGGTGATAACAATGGCGAAATTGTCGTTGCAGATCCTTGAGGCGACGTGGTTGGATTCGTCTATTATAACAGTAGCCTTGAATCACGTTGAAGCAGATCGATCTTGTTAATTAACTCAATATTAATAATCCCAATATAATGCATAATGACTGTAGCTTAGCAAGGAATGACGTCGACATCACAACCACAAGTACCTAAGTGAGAGTGCAATTGGCTCAACATTTTCCTCTGTGTCCTCTACTTGCAGCGTATTACTGAAAGAGATTTGGGAGGGGGAACTAGGAATTTGCCGGTGTGTCTCAAAGACTCTTCGAACATTAAGCATCATTCGACCATTCATGAGACCGGGCAACGTGAAACCAACTACGCCCCCGATGTCAAGATTCGAATCCTTTCAGGAGGTCATTCAGATTCAGTTTCAGATTCAGTTTCATATTGTAACAAAATACTGACCGAAGTGAAAGATAATACAATGTTCAGCAGGTACACAAGCCCGATACTGTCCAAGATTTCGTGTGTATTCCTTGGAACACTGGTAAAGAACTTACATGAGAGTATAGGTTACGGAATCACGTAACAACGTGGGGCTGATGTTTGTTAACATTGGTGAACCTCGTTGATAACAATATTGATAACCTCGACGTAGGGTCAATACGAGGACAAAGGCTTCGAAACTGAGAAGATTGAGTCATTCAATGCGCGGCTTCTTCTGTGTAATCGCATACCTTGCTACCAGAGTCCAATAAGCCCAACTGTACGTTGAAGGGTTCCGAATGACGCAAAAAGTCAGCCCGTGGACTAGAGTACCAACCACGGCTGTGATTTGAATGGCAGTTTAGTTGGTGTAGTGTTTTTCAGGTCACGACAACTCACGTTTGGGGACGATCAAGATATAACACCCATGAATGACTATCCCGGTCATTAATAAAACCTGTGAGAAAAAAAGGACCCCGCAGAACCATGCGATGCGCCGAGATGAGCCATGAAGGGCGTAGAGTCGCAGTTGCAGTATCACTTGATGAACGTCAACGATCGTCAAATCACAGGCTAGTCTACGACCTACATTGGACAGCCCATGTATTCAGAGTGCCAAGGAAAGATTCAAATAACAGCCACTTCTGACCTAGGTTGGGTTGCTCTCGAAAAAAAGTTGACCATCTGGCAGAAATCACTCACATCTACGTTTCGAAAGGAAAGAGTCACAAGAAAATGAACAGTGAGATCACGGTCCACTGCACGGAACATATCATATAGGCACATACACCTAGAGGGGACAGTCAGAACTATTGGGCTGCGAGCAAACGATAGCGTACGTCGTTGGAACTAGAACCGCTTAGGGCGACTAAGAATATGTCGAAGAATCAGACGTAGCGTATAGTCAGAGATCAAATCCGATCGCATACCGGTGAATCCGCTACTGTCATGGGATGAGGTCATTGATGGCGATTACGTTCAAACGAGACTTACATTATGACGATAAGCCCACAGTACCTGCTCTTCAGTGATATAGCGATAGATGTTAACTCTGGCGTCAGCGGACAACGACAGCGTGTATACTCACCCACAGGAACAGGCATGTTGCTAGCGTCCACGGTTTTTCCTGTAGCTAAAGTTGTCTTGAACCTCAAGTGAGCCGGAACAATATGCTAAGTTAGCTAACCCAAAAGAGTTCAATCTGTAGCGCCGGGAACGTCAATATTCGTGATTAGAAAAGCTTTTAGGAACCCACCTCATCTGCTAATGTCAAGGCTGCCACAACTGTCTGTCAGCCCTCCCGCGCCTGCCGAAGGATAGTTCCTCACAATAGTCATATAGCAGTACGGACAGTGCAGCACCTTCAACCGTAAACAGTGAGATAGTCATAAACAGCGCGTTTCGGTCTCGGCTTACTTCTGACAGTGAGACCACGCTCAGCGGCTCCCTGTATGTCGCCAAGCGACATGTGCGTGCTGCCGTCTTGGAGATTGAAAAGTGGAATTGAAAACCTGACAGACGGAAATAAAGAAATGAGCGCGTATGACCAATGAATGTCGCCAGTTTCACTCAACTTTAAGTTACTCACGTGGACCTGAGCTCATTTTAGCGTTAGTTGAGCCTCAATCACCGGCGGAGGTGATGAGAACAAGGGTTGGATTTAGCTCAACGCCAAGCGGAATGTGGAATGATCCCGGCCAAATATGGCAATATTGAACTCCAAGCGCCGAATAGTGCACATGTGCTATTCGGCGCTGCATGTAGTAGCCTTGGGAAAGCTGGTACTTGTGAATATCTAATTCTCTGTGACATGAATCCAGAACTAGTATCACGGAGGAGATTCAAGTTGAATAGACTGTGACACATCTGTGACATTGACAATCTGACAAATATGTACGTGTCATATTCCTCGCGCGATCCTTTGAACTTCTAGGGAAAAAATGCTTTGATGGTAACTGATGAATATGTTTGGACCCTGGCAGGCCTGGGCCAGACCAATATACTTATTATACTACTTATTACTCAATACTCAAAGACCGGACTGTACCTTACTGGTACCCCACGATCCCTTGATTTTCTTACACACGACGCGTATTTTATCCGCTCAGGAGGTGATATCAATAGCCCAGGCCGCTCGTGCACAGGAGCGTCCGCCGTCCACTCCTCCTAAAACCGCTTCAAGGCTATCCTGCAAGCCCAATTCCAGACAAGCGCTCAGGAATAGGGGATATGTGAGGCATTAATTCACACACGCAGACTCAATCAGGCTTATGGGAATTTAGACAGCGCAGGGTCTCATGATATGTTCGGGTCCGTACAAACGCTCCTTCGGCTGTCCTTGCAGGATATACGACGGGCAGTAGCACCGTCCATTTTAGTCGACTTTTGCTCCGCATTTGCAACAACCATCTTTATGCTGCAAGTTCCATATATATCCTCGGTACTAATTCATTAAATAAGAGACAAGTTTACAATAGTCGTGACTATTGTATATCTATCACGCACGTCCATGGATTTACCGAACGTTCATTCGAAGAATGGCACGCAAGTTATTTGTCGTTTACCCTCAGGCAAGTCAGACGAGGTAGAGGGGTATCGGGTGATGCAGACATGAAACGTGGGGTAGACGTTGATACAACCAGGTCCCCGTTTATCTTAAGCTTTTCTGACACGGTGGACCTAGGAGTTGATGTTCATCAGCTGTTCCACGCTAGAAGCATTTAGGTACATTACGCAACGCATAACGTGATGGCTGCTCGATTCTCGGCGGTGAGAAAGACTGTCTATTTCGACCCAAGGACCTTGATTGACAGCACTTACAATTTTTAGGCACTTGGAGGGTCTACACAAGAAGAACGCGGGCTCAAGTCGTTACCGCCGACGTGGTCGGAATCAGAACGTTGCACTTCTTGATGCCAGTAAATGGATCCGTGCCCTGCTAAAATGCAGTTCAGTAATAATGGATCCTGGCGAGATGCTTTCGGTGTCAATCCTCCCTTGATCCTTCCGCATTTCCAAGCGCCGCACTGGAAGAAGTTTGGTGTTTCGATTTTTAAAAGCCGCGAATGTGCTTGAGGGAGGTCCGCCGTGCAGTGCATCAGCAGTAAGTGGTATTGATACGTTTCTCGGTGGCTAAGACTGACAGTTTAGAAATGATAGTCAGAACAGCAGGGTGGGTCAAGTACAATGAATGCGGACGCGACAAAGGGAGTTTGGGAGCCCGTAAGTCAATTACTTGTCTAGGATATCTCCCTCACGTTAAATCATGGGGCTTGGAATAAAGACAGACTACGCACCAAGGATCACCTACTTAGACAATGAAGTGGCCGAAAGCTTACGGGGGAGAATGAGAAGATTTGTGATGGCGTTTGAGGGTTTGGAAAGAGCGTGTGGAGCCGATTCAGGCTAGCAAAGACGGCAAAGATGAGTCTTCGTGAGCAAATCTAACTTGCTTGAGGACAACCGTGATGCTTGGCGTACATTGGTACTGGAGTGTCGGTGAGTGGCGGCTGAGAGCCACTATTAACTTTCTGGCCGCTAATGCAAATGACGTTAGCACCAATTGTGGATGCTCCCCGTTGTCAACTGTCATGGAGATTTTACGCCCTAAATGTGAATTTCCAATTCCTCGTCCGAGGCCAGAAGATGTCATACGTTTTTGGATAGCCTCGATTCTGAGATGCTGCTCGGAACGCTGGACATCGTGTTCGTTGTCTTTTATCATTATCGCGGAACGTGACGTGAATCTGATAGCTGCCAACTAGCACTGCGCTGTGTGGAACGATACTTGGATAACATACCTTGAAGTCGGGTGTTTTCTTTTGTTAGGGTTTGGTCGAAGTTAATGTAAGTAACCATCGCTTTACCGGCGCACTTCTCTAAACCGGTAACTAGATCACATACCTGTTTTCTTCGCCCCGCAGTCGCATCCAAGAGCGGCTTTCAGTACGGCATTGGAGAGACAGGATGTGCGGTGTCGTAAACATGCCTGGATACGAAAGACTCAATCAATACCTTATACTGTAAAGATCCGTCGAGAGTGGCGTGGAGGTTGAGCGGTAACGATGGCAAATCTTGGAGGAACTGACAAGGGTGTTACCTCGGACGAGCCACAGCTTAATTCGCGATAACGTAACTCCGAGGACGGCTTCAACATATAATCCCTGACTGATCATATCCGTCCACAGCCGACTGGGTGATGATTTTCTCCTTTTCCGCTTTTGCCCACCAGCGCGCATGGTGAGTGGTGTCAGTTCTTTGTAATATCCACCCTTGTGTACATAATAACCCAGCGCGTGGAAGCAAAGGGAACGGCAATCTCAAATTGCTTCTTTACCGGCTGAGCACTCGGAACCACTCTCCTTGTCTGAACAAAAATTTCACGCTCTTTCCATCGCACAACTCGTCTCCCAATGCAGGTCTGGTATTATCTCTCCCCCGGAAGTTATGCTCGCGTACTCGAAGAAAGCACTCCGTGCGCACAGGGCGACAAATTGCATCTCGGACTTTATGTTTAACAAGGCCTTGGCTATCCCGTCAGTAGCGAATTGGGTGCCAGGTGTTGACCCGGACAACTCAATCTCAGACTCGGACATGGGAAGCGAAAGATCTCTCATGGGCGTTCCTGTGAGCATCAAGGGTGAGTGTTCGTTTTTCCGGGTGCACATCCAGATTCTGGAAAACTTTTCTAACAGATACGATCGACATTGTTGGTCACGACAGCACCATAAGCTTCTCGCGAAATGTCAACAAACCCGCAGCCAAATCATCTTCTATCGTTCGCCTTTTACAGGATTCTGGTGCTCTGATACTCGCTAAAACCACAGTGCCTACAGGACTTCTCAGCATTGAGACGTATTCTGACTTGTTCGGGCAAACTACCAATCCCTACAGTCGGGCTCACACTCCTGGTGGATCCACTGGCGGTGGAGCGGCTCTTTTGGCTTGTGGCGGATCCAAGGTTGAAATTGGCACAGACCTGGCTGGGAGCGCTCGAATCCCTGCTCACTTCTGCGGTCTTTGGAGCCTCAAAGGCAGTTTTGGTCGGTTTCCGTCATGGGGCAGCGCATCATCCCTTCCAGGTGCAGAAGGTGTACCCATCCTCGCAGCGCCTATGGCCGGCAGTTTGGAAGATCTATCGGAATTCTGGAAGCGGGTTATCATGGCCAAACCATGGTTATACGATCATACTGTAAGCCAAAGGTACGGCCATGTCAACCCGCGTTCTAAATAGTCACAGTGCATACCTATGCTTTGGAAAGACATCAATCTCCAGGATGAAGGTCGGAAATTAAAATGGGGTGTCATTTGGGAAGACGGTAAGTTTCCGTTTGCTTTAATACACGAACACCTTCCAATCGATGTGGTTAGGCACAATTCCACCAACTCCCGCAACACGGCGCGCCCTTTCAATGGTTATCACAGCTCTTAAGCGGCAAGGTCATGAAGTCGTCGATTTGTGCGTTTCTCCACTCAACCAAACTGCTTTCTTATCTTGCTCACAGCAATCCTCCCGATGTGTACCACGGACTCAAACTCGGTTACCGACTTCTATTCGGCGATGGCGGTACGTACACCATTTAGCTCTACATCCTAGACTCTGAGCATATCGAGCCACACCGTCCGGCGATCACAGGCCAACAGATCCGCGAGACACTTCTACCCTCGGAGACTCTAAACGCGTCGGCCATGTCCGTTCTCAACTTGTTGGCGCTCCCGCGACTGCTCAAGACTTTCCTCGCTCGTCTGACGCGTAACACGCCCAACTGGTTCCGTCGTCTATTCGGCGGAGGAGACCACATCACAGCCGATTTTTATCACATCATGCAGTCCCGAAGCGTCTATGAAGAACGACAGAACATCCATGCCAGGGAGGAGTATCGCGCAGCGTGGCATGAAAAGTGGATCAGCGAAGGAATCGATTTTGTTCTCACTGTACCGCACGCGTTCCCTGCACTCCGACACAACGCGTCAGAAAAGACGACATTGATGAGTGCTGGATATACGTTCATATTCAGTCTGGTGAGTAGTGTCGTAAATCCTTGGCGACATCGTCGTGTTGACTTGTCACGGCGGATTTCTTAGCTCGACTATACAGCTGGCATCCTCCCCGTCACCTTTGTGGATCGTGCATCTGATGCTCTACCTACCGAATTCTTCTCCTCTGAGCAGTACCTCAACATGAACAGCGTCGCCAGATTAGCCTACACGGCTTACGACGCAGAAGACATGCATGGTCTGCCCCTCGGCGTACAAGTTGTAGGAAAGCGACTGGAAGAAGAGAAAGTTCTCGAGGGTATGAAGATCATCGAGGCTGCCCTTGCGAAGCAGGGTCACATATTCGTACCGGGAAATCTACCGACCTCTTCTGCTTGGACGGACTCTTCAAATCGGCTCTTCTGAGCTACGGAAGGTGGTTTATATGTACAAGCACGATTTTTTTCTTGCACTAACGGACTAGTTGGGGGTGCATTTTTTCTTTTCTTGATTCAAACTCACGCTCTTTTGTTTGAAAAACTAGTACTCTCCTTGCTCTCTTTTTTTTTACTGTATCACCCGCCGCGTAATTCACAAGCTTTTCAGGACTTGCACACTGTACACACACAGAAGACACACTTTCGTTCATCCCTTCCCTTCTTTAGACAATCACGTTCTTTTTGTTACCGATCCTTTTGCAATTATCATTCTGTCCGCTTGACAGGCTGACGTGAGTGTTCTTAGTTGTGGCGCAACGTAATAAGTCCGAGTCGTCGACAGTGGCCAGGCATGTGCCAGAATTTGGTATTTCGCGTATACCGCGATTTTATCACGAGGAAAGTGAACTTCCCTGAACGCAGATACTTTCCTTGGAAACAGTCGCATTGCTTCCACGAGATTCTTTCATTTTAAATGGAGGAAAGGGATCACAAACTGTAAAAGTTTGATCTTTTGCCGATAATTGAATTCGCGAGTGGGCCGGGTTACATACAGGACATACTTCTCAAAAGTTTGTGAAGTGATTCCGTCTCAAAAAAAAGCGCCGAGTGCCGTTCAGGTATGGGGGTTCTTCTTTTCTTCAGAAGATGCCAAGGGCGCCGGCTTCCACCTTTAAACTTTGACGTCCAGAAACGATTTTTCGAATTCGTCCGAGAGGCAAACATGTTCATGTTTCGTATACATTGGCATTCTTCTCTCTCTGCCGGGCAGATCGGCGCTCGGTTGTTGTCAACCACAGTATGTTTCTTCTTCGCTTCTGACTCGACGAACGATCAAGTCGCAGATACTTGACAAGGATGATTAGGATCGATCAGCGCTCTGGCATCGTTGTCAGATGATCGATGTACAGCAGCTTGCATAGAGCGAATGAGACGAGAAGCCTGGGTAGGTTGCATGTGTGAGATGATCGCGATCGCAGCTAGTGCGGCGGAACAAGGACTCGGCGGAAAACTAAGCTGGCTGCGGGTGGCGGACGCCAAGCTTGTTTTTCCTCTTCTTCCAGACCATCATGGGCAAAGAGGAATTCATTTGTGGGCTTGAGCTTCAAAGTAAGGTAGTGGTTCTAACGAAATGGTTGCCTACTAGCCGGTTACGAATTTCGATTCAGAGTGAACAAAAACAGTCCATTGCGTCGATGGGAAAGCTTGCTATATATATCTATACAACGTTCCGTAGTCCGAAAACACCCGCACTGCCATTTCCAAAAATGACATAGGCCTTGCTCAGTGTCAACATTGAATTAGCCCGCAAGAAAACAAACACCAAGAAACCAACAACAAAACATATCAAATGTATCAGCCACAATCTTCACTCGTGGTCAGCATCAACCCCATCAACCACAGCCCATCTCTTGGCGCTTGGCGGTCCGACAGTCAACCAAGCCTCCAACCGTCTTCCCAACTCTCCTCCACGGCCACCACAAATATCACCAGTCGTGTTCAACATCTTCTCCTTGTCCTTTTCTTTCACAAACGGGAGCACTTTTGTCGTGGACTGCACAGGAAGCACACGTCGATTTGCACCGCCGACAGGCGCAACGGAGACCAGGATCTCGTTCATGGCTGACGTCAACCCTGGAAGACTCGGACCGTTACCCCGGGTGTGGTTGACTGTTCCGAACGGAGGACTGACGTCTCCGGCTCCATCCGATGTACTTGCGTTCCAATCTTGGAACCATTCGTCTTCCATCTCTTCTGGCCCCAGCATGCTATCGATCAGTCCTTCCTCCCACCCGTCCCATTCTGCGAATCTGTGTGCAAGTCGAAGACGCACGCCGTGCTCTTCGTAGTACAGCCATTCTTTCGCAAGCGTTGCCAAGTCGATCTCTTTGCAGCCGGGTTTTGGATTTGTGGTAGGGGGTGTTTCGGCCATTTTTTGCACTGCTTGTCGGAAAAGACGCGTAGTGAAGGGACTGGACAGGAGGAATGCTGGTAGATGTGCGCATGCCCAGAGTGGTCGAGTGGTCGTGGACTCGAAATCAATGATGCCAGTCTATCAAAAAAGGTCAGCGACAGTGATTCATAGAGAGAATATCTGACGTACGATCTTGGTGGGATCATGGCTATCGACAAAGACGTTCTCCAGATTCAAATCATGAAGGTCAAGACCAAACTCTTCTGGACAATCCTCCTTGATCATCTTGGACAAACGCTCCATCAGGTTTGCCCACCGGGCCATCTCCTCTCGGACCTTTGCCTCTCTCTGGGATAGATGAGCAACCAAAAACGTGGTGCGCTGCGTTCGTCGGTAGTCTCTGTACATGACGTCACCAGCATCCCAATCGTCTTCATCGCTCTCCTCGAGGTCCCACTCGTCGCTGTCGTCACTTTCGTCACCTGGCACAGCTTTCATCTGATGATGCCAGGACGAACGAATCTCGTCTGGGTCCAAATGGAGTTTATGCGGGGCAGATCTTCCCTCGTTTTCCCGAATGACACCCTTAACTTCCCGCTCTGCGCAAGAAGCTAGGTATTGTCTCGTTGAAGACCAAGGACCACGGTTTATCTCTGTTGGATGGAGCAACTCGCCTCTGTTCGAGCCAAAGAAAGGCCACGAGACAATAGGTCCAATGTGGAATTCGGTCTGGCGGGGTACTCTCTGGGGCTGCTCAAGGGAAAGCGGGATATAGGAACGTTCGATCGGTCTAGGCGTCGTGACGGACGAAGCATCATCAAACCTGGGGTTTTGCCCAAAATAGAGGGATCCGATTTGAGGGAAACGATGTGAGAACAGCGGTATAATCAAGGAAGCCAGGTTTGTGCACAATTTGACGAGCTCATTATAGCTCAGGGTATGGAAAACTTTGGCAAGTGGAATGCCCGATGCCTGACACGTGATTGATAAAGACTATGACGCGATTGATGGTGACGTACTTTGGACATCAAGATGTACTCTCCCCCGAGGCGGTTGTATGGATTCGAGTCGTAGTGGTAAACAACGGGCACAGGTGCGTTGGTGTTTTCGCGCAGATACGCCATAGTCGCCACTTCCGACCCTGTTTTCAGTCTAGGCATGAACCGTCTTGCGACCCTTGCCACGAGTTCAGAACGGCTGACAAGTGTGACGAGATAAGCCTACGAAATTCAAACCGCCTCAGAATCCCGGATACGACACGATAGCGTGATATAACCAGAACAGACCTTGTGAAAAGTACCTACGACAAGACATCAGCTCCCCGGCTCAGATCCGGAACCGGTCCGGTTCTTACTCACCTGAGCTGAGGAAGGTTATCTTCCCTACTTCGACTCCCATTTTCTCGCGGACGACGTCCTTGAGGACTTTTCGATCTACGTGGAACGGTACGGAACCATGCAACGCGGTATCCATCTTTGTCTCGTTCTTTCGGTCGGCTAGTTCGTATTCCCAGTCCCATTCGAGAGGTTTGATAAAATCTGCAGTTTTGACATGGTTGGAGTTGGTAGAGTAGTCCTCCATGTATGATTCGATACACGTTTCGCTAAGGAACATGCCAGGACAGTTGAGGGTTGGGTGTCAGTCTTGTTTTAAGATCCGTTTCTGGATGAGTGTGGACTGGTTGGGAAAGTGTTGGTTGTGACCTGGGCAATGGGGAGGCGATAATGAAAGGTACGAGATGGTGGATTCGAAGGAAACACGTGGAAAGCTTAGAAGCTCAAGATAAACCTGAGGAGCGAAAGCGATCCTGTTATTTGCAATTGTTTGAATCCCCTTGTCCCCGTCCCGAACGAAACTCCGCGTCAGCGAAACGTCTTTGTCGGTCTCGGGCGGACAAACGTTCGTGTTTCACGCGGCAGTCCCTTGGCATCATGTTGTGAACACTTGCTATAGACCTAGACGTCTTCTTGTGCGCTTATTACACGGTGAGAAAACCTGCGCTTGGCACACTCTTCGTTGACCTACTTTAGCCGTAAAGGAAGCACTACGCACCGTCTTGGCATGAAATAGCTTACGCTCACTCGGCTGCTTCCGAAATGGCTTACTACTACACAGTGAGACTCAGTAACGAGCGTCGACGGCCACGTCATCCATTGCGGCTCTTTCTATGTACCGACGAACAAGACCCGTTTTGTTCTGGGCCCGGGATCTTCCTATATCTACCGAATGCTGCGGCGTTGTTCGTTATTCGTAAGTATCTCATGGTGAATCGTGATCGTGTGCTTTGGAAGGCTTGGCATTGGCTACCAAGCTAAGAGAATGGTTGATGGCCATGCGCGAAGAACGTCAACCCAAGACTGGGCTGATTGTTGACAAGTGCTAGTTCTGCGGATGGGATTATTTGGTCGTCCAGTATGCACGATATACCTCAGAGATCAGATAACAAAACAAGACTCTTTTGGTATCTTCTCCGGTCTGGGATTTCTGACTTCGTTATCACGCATTCACAGTATCTCGAACTCGCAAAGCCAATCTAGACACCACCCATTGAACTAGCCTAGGCTTATGCGACGGTATATCTTCGACCCGGCAAATTCGAATGTATAGCCCGCGTTCCAAATGCGGTCCAGCCATCAACTCAGGCGCTCAAGATCGGGCCCAGATCGCCCGAGATTTTTGTCATCATAAAATGAAGGGCAGCTATCGCGTATAAGTACGGCTCTTTGTCCATTGAATCTAGTTAACGTCTGGTCTTTCGCTTTATAACTATTATCATTCCATTGGCGCATTCATCAACTTCAAATGATAATCGGACGATTTCTCCGTGGCAGTCGGGATATCCTCACTAGGCAGCTAAAATGAACCCAAAGTAGCAAATCCAGAGTTTAGTTCTTCGCTTTATAACAATTATCATACTGTTTCAACTTCAATCCGCACATTCATCAACATCATAATCGTGTCTGTTCGCACGATTTCTCTGAGCGAGTCACGATCCATTGGGGGCGACTCGGAGCAGCCTAAGACGCATACAAAAGGAGCAATGATGCGGGAAACGAGCAAGTTGGAAATATTGATCAGTCACTAACTTAGTCGATGACTCGATGCTCGCTGTGCTGGATGCAGATGCTTATCGACCTGTCCCTATCGGCGGTGTTCAACGTCCCGAAATTTCCGCGATCCCCAATACAACGATCTACGGCGTTACTGGTTTTGGAATCTGGAATGAACAGGGTTCAATTCATACACCATCACCTACCATCACCCACATTGTCCGCGGCTTCAATGCGGAAACTTTTTCTCACCATGATCTTCATCTCATTAAATGACATAGCTGAAAACCTTGATAACTCCAAATAAAGGTCACTCAGCGTTATCAGATGAACTGTTGCTATGTTTTTTTGCTGGTTCTGATATTGTCCGCTCGTGTTTTTGGCATCTAGAAGCGAAATGATGTTGACACGCAAGGTGTCAAGGTCCGATATTTGCACCTCTAGCCGCTGTCTAATGGTGTCCTGTCTGCCTGGAATGTAACGGAGCTAATTTCGGTCCCCAGGCCGGGATTGAATCAGTAATCTCACTCGTTGCGATCCCTGACGGGCATGACATGTCGTCATCTCCTAAATAACCATGTACCCAATATCGATCCGGTGCTTACATCCCCCATACAACAACCCAGCCATTGCAGCAGCCCAGCTAGACCGTGCCGACCATGATTGTCCCTCTTGAAGTTATCGAACAGATGATCGACGCCCTTTACAACGACCGAGCAACTCTACTTTCACTCAGCTTGGTATGCCACCAGACACTTCCTCGAAGCCGCCGACATCTCTTCTCCACCCTCGATCTAGGCGACAACGACGCACATTTTGAGAAGTTTCTGAATATCGTAGACGTCCCATGGACAAGCTTCACCCGCGCTGTCAAACGCATCCGTCTCCGAGGTTTATTTAACAGTAGCCGCTATAAACACCACACTGAATGCGACATTTCCCGGATTGCAAAGAATCTTCACTCCGTCGGATCAGTATGGCTGATGCCTTCTTACGCATGGACTATAGGATGGGAGTCCATCCCATCTTATGTGCTAGAACTCATTTTTCGCCTCGACATCCGGGATTTGCAGTTCTACTCTATCACCTTTGATAAACCCCAACACGTAGTGGATCTTTTCAACAGATTGCAACAAACGCCAGCTGTTGAAAACCTTGTCATATACAATTTCAAGAGCGGAAAAATACCAGATTTGAACGACCTGTCAATGTTTAGACGACCGTTTCGCTTCTCGCTGCTCGATAGCTGTTCGCTTCAAATGTGGCAGCATATCTGGGAGCCGTTCATTTTGACGAACATTCGAGTCGAATCGTTTCACGTCCGTTCGCTTTCAAGTTCAGAAGGACATCAGGTCGTCTCGCTCTCTGAGTTTCTACGCTCCGTAGGACCTTCAATCCAACGTCTTCGTTTTGACATATCTGACTTGTTCAATGTTCTTGGTATGGGTTCCCACTTGCTGTGCGGATATTTTTGGAATTCACACAATACTAGAGGAAAAATGGCATTACCTTGACTTGATTGATCTTTCGCAGTGCATCAATGTACACGCCTTGTTCGTTGGAATCATTCTTTTGGATGATTCCTCTAGAACATCGTCGAAGATGTTTCGGGCAATGTGGCAACTGTTGTCACTGTTACCTTCGCCAGATCACCTTCAAGAAGTTTCAATAGCATTCCGACCAACACACTATGCTTTGCCAATCGGAACGGAAACAAAGGACTTGGCAGCCTTTCAATGGTTGAGCCTGGTCGATCGCCTGCAACGCATGTTCCAGAGTTTGAAGAAGATCAACTTCATGGTTGGAGCAATGCAGTTCGAAAAGAAGGCTCGGGTGTATTTGAACGCGATACGGGATGGAGGTCGTTTGGGTGTGCTGGAAGAACAAGGCATCGTCAAGTTGGAAATTTTTCCGATGCCTGTAGACGATCGAATGTCGGATCTGAATATCGTCACGCCAGGAAATTTCCACTCTATTTGCCGCGCGATGGATTGAAGTCGCAATGCCTAGGATATCATAATACATGTTGCGGCACACTGCATTCACGTTCACGGTCGCGGAATGCACTTCTCCCGTTTCTCACCTTCAAGCCTCCTGCGAAACAGATGGAGAAGCTAGAATGATGGCACCTCAGGCTGTCAACGCCACCCCCAATGAGACATCAGGCCAAGAAAGTGGATCAACTTCGAGAATGTTCTATGGCGATGGCTTGGACGGTGGCAAACAAAAACGTTGGGAATGCCAAGCAATGTCGCAATGTCAGCGGTGGCGTGACGACATACGGAAGAATGGCTTGGGAAGAGAGTGGAGTTTTGAATTACACGTCGGTCCCGTACTGTAGTTATTTTAAAGTGGTCCTCATACTTCTCAATCGCTTGGGAAGAGGTAACAAGAATATATAGTGGCGTTTTGAATTACATATAGACACACGTCGGTAGTTATTCTAAATTGCATTAATCCTGTCTTGGTTACGTTCCCGTGTGGCGGTGGCGTTTCCAACACAATAAGGTCTTGCTTTTTATTGTTAGCGAGCCTCTTCTGAGTCCCACAGGACTTTAACCCGCAACAGCGTGGCTGGTCAGCTGCAATCCTTTTCTGTCTTTTCTTTCGCTCTTGTGGCTTGTCATAGTTATTTTTATATAGTATGCCTACATGTATCATCTCAGTCCGTTCATTATATATTTCGCCACATTATGTTTGTGAATCTCAATACTTTGTGTTATTGACACTCCTACCACACTGCAATTGACAAATTAAATGCCAATGGATCTAAATGGATGATATTCCTAGCCGTTTGTCAAGAAAGAGTCTTTCGGCACTTGATTGGTTCGTGATGGTAACAAATCAACGCGTGATTCGGCCCGATAGATCCCGGCTCTCTTGACTCAGGTGGCAACAACGAGGAGCTAAAGCGCAGAAAACGCAAGATTCACTCTGAGAGCCAGCAGTCATGGCTTCTGCGTATTACGAGTTTTACCGCGGTTCATCGTATGTGTTTTACCGTCTCACGAGCACACACCACTCTGATCACCCACGTTTTTGGTTAGAATTGGAATGGCGCTCACAGACTCGCTTGACGAGTTGATCACGAGCGGTGCGATTACGCCCCAGTTGGCGATGAAGGTGCTACAGCAGGTGTGTAGTGCATCCCTTGCTCAGGTATTCAAGTTACTTACACTGGTGTGATGACATAGTTCGACAAGTCGTTGGCGGACACGATGGTGAAGCAGGTCAAGACGAAAACAAACCTCAAGGTGTGTGTCCAAAAGGCCGTTTAATTACGGACATAATATATATATTGTACACCGATTCAGGGACACCTACATACATACCGACTGTGCGACGACGTGTGGACGTTCATCGTCAAAAACCCGTCGTTCAAGATGGAGTCTAGCGACTTGGTGACGTCTTCGCGTGTCAAAATCATTGCATGCAAGAACGGAGACGCGATAGAGAGCGGGGGAAAGAAGCAGTGAGGGAAGTGTATAAGCGTAGAGTAGTCGGAGATTGAAAGACCGGGGTTGGATATGTTCTCTGAACCACCGACGAAGGACAGCATCTTCTCTGCCCGCCAGTCTCTGCAGTCCACACGCCGTCTCATCGCAGACATCTCCTCTCAGATCGACAATGCTGAGTCTACTCTCTCACAGCTCCTCAACGACTCCCGCAAGCAAATCAACCTTCTCAGATCTCAGCGTGCACAGCTTGAAACTCAACATCTTCAAACCCTCGCTTATCTCAGTCCCATCAGAAAACTCCCCTCAGAGCTGCTCAGAGACATATTTCTGTGGTATTTCCAACATGACCCCAAGTGTGCTTGGACTCTCGCCGCTGTATGCGCCACTTGGAGAAGGCTAGCGCTTCAGACTCCAAGGTTGTGGTCCAAGGTGTGTATATCGGAGCTGTTACAACACCCACAGCAGCTCATGATCTGTCGTGTCTAGATCCGTCTTCGGACGACACAGCACTCATCAGCAGACACCATCCGTCTCTGGCTCGAACGCTCAGGTCTTTCCGTCCCTCTCGACATTGAAATTTTCCTCCGTGTTGCCAGAGAAAAAAATCAAGACTCTTCATCCTCTAGGCGCCGTCGTTATCGCTCTGTTTCACCCTCTTCTGGCCCTCCATCTTGGACTGTCCCGCTGGGGGGGAATCACAACCACCATGGCTACGTCTTGGCACCGCCGCCGGTCCACCTGTCTCCACCTCTTCCTGCTATCCCTCTTATTCCCGTGGCTCCTTCGCCTATCACGGTTCCGCAAACGCCAATTGTGCCGTTCTCACCGTCGCCGACGTTGTCAGAGAACTGGTCGTCTTTGACGACAAGACCGATAGCTGACAGTAACAACAACAACAACACGAACAACAACCTGCGCACGAGCGCTCATTGGGGCCATGTTGCGGTGTTTTATCTTGTTGAACAGATGCATAGGTGGGAACGCTTCGTGTTTAGGTTTGATAAACAGTTTGCGTCTATGAAAGCGCTCAAGTCGATCAATGGTGCGTCTTACGATGACAACGCATATATCCATGTCTGATTGGTATCTGGCTGCACAGGTGACGCTCCTTTACTGAGAGAATTTGAAATATCCTCTCTGGAACCAACATACTACGCTGACTGGCCTTGGCTTCCCAATGGACCCAACACCACTACGTCGTCCGCTTTTCCAAGTTCCCCCGTTCCGGCTCTCAAGTCCCTGACACTTCACTACACACCATTCAAGTGGTCTTCTCCAATGTTCCACTCCAACCTGACCTCTCTCCATCTGCGGGCATTGCCCACTGCCCATCTTCCCCTCGACCGCATCCTCTACGTCGTCTCAAACAATCGCAACCTCCGATCTCTCACTCTCCAGTTCCAAGGCACTCTAAGTGCCGTGTTGCCTCTATCCATTGTCACGCTGCCTCATTTAACAAGCTTGGAGATCGGAGGTCACTACCTGCTCACGCAGATTCTCGACTCTTTGGTCATCCCATCGCTCAACGTACTCAATATCGATATTGAAGCTCGGGATTCGATCGAAGAGTCGATCGTGTCGCTTGTGGTTAGGTCGGGGTGTTCGAATCTTTTGGAACATCTGTCAATCGCGTATGGCACCACTACATTTGCGTCTACGTTTATATTCCCCTCTTCTTCTTCCCCTACATCACTCCCACCTGGCATCCCACCACCACCATCCTCCGCATCGTACTACTTCCCCCCAGGTGGGATCGTCGTAGCCTGGCCAGCACTACTAGCTGAACTCCCACGATTGAAAACGCTCTGCGTAGGCGGGACACCTCTAGACCCGCTCTTGACGGCACTGGGTCCACCGGGAGAGGACATGCACCAATCTGAGAATTGGGCATGTGTAGATTTGGAGAGGCTTTCGATGAGAAACTGCCATGCGCATAGTGAGGGCGTTGTCAAGTTGGTTCAGATGGTGGAGGTCAGGAATCCTGCCAATTCAGGTTCGAATCCAACGACTGGAGGTGCTAGCTCCGCAGCTTCGAGTTCTGCGTTGCTTGCTGGGTCTGCTGCTGCTATTGCTTCCGGAGGAAGCGCTGGTGGTGGAGGAAGCTCAATGCCAGACCGATTGAAGACTCTTGAACTGTACGAATGTGCGAGTTTGGGACAGGATGTTGTCAGGTGGCTTAGAGATAGGATCGAGGTTGTTGCCTGTACGGATTTGCCGTATGATAGGTGAGTGTTTCTAGCTGAGTCGAGGTGAGGTATACTGATTTTGGATTGTAGGGCGTCGGGGTATTATTAGAAAAAATTGCAAAAACGTGTGTGTGTGAGAAGTATGTATTAGATGTATTATTAGGATGAATGTCAGCTTTTTGGTTTTTGATCTCCTCAAAATCGGCGGCGGGGACAGTACCAGCCGATCGTTCCTTCCTTCAAGTTTTCGCATGAAAGGTTGAATGCAGATGACGCTAGGATGGTCATCGTTCTTGTTTTTGACTGGGGACGGACATGATAAATGGGTACTGTGATAAACGAGACGACAAGCACCAACGTCGGTTGCATAACTACATAACTGTAGTAACTGTTCGAACCGAGTTATTTCTGGAAGGACTGAGTCGCGTGGAACAGTGGCCATCGCGTGATGTCCGCGTCGAGTTGGCCACCCGAACGCCAAGAATTCGTCAGGATATAAAAGCCCTTGAAGTATACCCGCTGCTCTTGGTTTTCTCCGCTTTTTTCTTTGTCCTGTGCCGTTGATCGTTCATGCAACTGTGGATCGATATTAACTGTACGTGTATGATCTCGTGCTCTCTCTTTCCTTAGTATGGTTCTGAATCGTCTTTGTCCACGGCAGTGAAGAATCACTGCTTAATTCCATGTCTTGTGACATGTACAAAAATGGGAACCAGCAGCCCAACGCCCGATGTAGGATCTAGGGTAAGTTGTTGGCGCTAACGCTGTAAACTTGGCTAGTCTGGAATATTGGGGCTAGTCCTTTTTAGGGCACCGTAGCTGAGCCAACGCTCAATGGTGTTTCTGGCGTTGATAACTACGACAGCAAGCCTTTCATCAGCCTGACGAAGGCTCGAGTGTTGATGACGGTTACAAGAGAATAAATAACACTAAGTACAGGGTATCATCTACCGAACGTCACAAAATGTACAAGGTCGAAAAGATATCCTGACTACATCCCAAACAATCAATACCACAATTCCCTCCATCCCGGGTCAATCTACAACGCGGCAAATGAAATGGAAATTCCCCGGAGTCACAGCGTTCAGACCCACCATTCGTTCATCAATGGGCATCGGAAACACGTTAAGCTGGACCAGGCCCTGCTTTTCCAACGCACCCAATCGACCTCCCTGGCGCAATGCGTCCATATATGATCCAGATTTCTCAAACTCCCGCGCGCCGATCAAAAACTCGATCTTCTCTAAACTGCGAAACATGGCTCGCAAACGATCGACCAGGCCCAACCACTGAAAAGCCGCCAAATCCTTGGCTTCCGTTCCGATAGGATAGGCAAAGTCTGTTGGGCGGAACGAGATGGAAATTTCTCGCATGCGGTCCGGTGACGGTATGGCTGACAACAGTCGCCACAGCGTCTGGAACATCATCCGTGACCTTCTGGCGCATTCGTCGAGCAGGATGATACCGATGGACAAGGCGTGGACATTGACGCATTGGGATAAGTCGATCATGTCGAGGTAGTGCCATTTTTCCTCTGCTGGACCGTAAATCCCCAGAACAGAATAGATGTGAGAGGAAACATTACCAATAACGTTGAAAAGATCAGCAATGTCGAAACGGAGACGTTGAATGGAAGGTCCTGCGAAGGATAGAAATTTCGAGAGTGAGGGGATCTGATGTTCTTCCGAACGGGAAAGTGAACGAAGGTAGAGCGTTTCCACCTTGACGTCGAGTTCCTTCTTAGTAATCAACGGTTCCCAGATATGCTGCCATAGTTGGAGTGAACAGCTATCGAGCAACGCGAAACGGAAATGACGACTGAACAAGGACGAATCCTCCAGAACTTTGAGTGTCTCTTCACCCCTCAAGTTATAAAGAACGAGGTTCTCAACGGCAGATGCTCGTTGCAGTCTGCTGAAAAGGTCCACTACGTGCTCCGGACCTTCGAAGTTGATGGAGTAGAGCTGCAAGTCCCGAAGATGAAGGCTGGAAATGAGCTCTAATACGTGTGTCGGAATGCACTGCCACCCTATGCACCACGCGTACGAGGGCATCAGCCACACAGACTCCACACAACGAAGGTTCCCCGAGATGCGAGAAATGTCGCAGTCTGCATGCCGCACTTTGGAGTGTCGACTGTTGAACAAGCCCTGAAGGCGGATGCGCTTGACAGCGAGAGTAAAGCTTGTCCATGGAACGTCGACAAGGGCCAGAAACTTCCCAAAGCGGATGTCGTTGTCGCCCAAATCAAGCGTGGAGAAGAGATGGTGGCGGCTTCGGAGAAGTGTCTGGTAGCACACCAGGCCGAGTGAAAGTAGCGCTTTTCTGTCGTCATACAGATCGTCGATTATGCGGTCGAGGATCTCGACAGGGATGATCATGGTGGTCGTGGTCTGGTAGGGCTGTCGGTTGGGTTGTTGTATGAAGGGGTGTGTGTGAGCACCTGGGCCGATATGCACTAATGACTGGGAATGCATCAACGTGCCTTGTATCACATCGATGGGAGTGATTGATGTATTTTTGTCCATACATACCAATTGTCCCAGCTAGCTTAGTCAAGCTCCGCGAAAGTAAGGTTACGCCGCTCTGCGATGCGAACGGGAAAGTAAGTTTGGAATATTTGTATAAATAAAGAATACGGCACAGTGCAATGCAAAAAGTATATCGGGGATCGTCATGGAAGACTCGCCGAGCCGATCAAGTGTTCCGAACACGAAAGCATGGACGAGGGACATCTGGTCTCGCTCACCTCGGGGAAACGGGGAAATTATGGAGACTGGCCGATGCCGAACAAGTGCCGTTAACGTTCGACGGTGAACTGATGAACAGATGCAAGATGTATTCTCATTTCCCACGAACTTCGCGCCATGAGAAACCTCCCACGTAAACTAGTTAGATCACCTCCTAGGATCAATTTCAACGAAATGCTTTAAAAACTTTCCCCAAATCGGAACTAGTTCCGTTTCGCCCTTCGCGATGATCCATAGAACCCTGCCAACACCATCTTCCCACTTCAAGGGCGTTTCCTGCTCTCCGTCCACGTCTCTCCCCACCATCTTCATCCATACCGGGTCGGCACTCATATAGCCTGGATCGACGGCATTCAGGGCTACTCTACCACTGCGCCATGTTTTGGTCGCTTCCGTCTCCGTCAGCATGTTCAGCGCTGCTTTGGACATGTTGGTGTGTACGTGGTGCCCATCTTTGGCCTGCCGCCGCCGTTCGGGTAGACCCTCACGGGAGGAAACATTGATAATGTAGGCTGCTGGCTTGCCAGTCGCAGCGCTCTTCTTGCCAAATTTGGGTGGAGAATGGGGAACGTAAGTATCGTTATTAAAGCCCGAATTCCGCTGATGATTCATAAAAGGAAGTAGTTCTCGTATCAGAATGAAAGGGACAAATGTATTCACGCTATGAGCGGATATAACGTCCTCGTAAGGGATTTCGGAGATGCGTTGCACCCAGGATGATGTAGGACGTTCAGGATTTAAAACGGCGTTATTGGAGATCAACAGGCGATCAGATTGACCACCGCGCACCCGTGGGACGTAAGGTACAGTTTGAACCATGCCAACGTCCCCAATCCCGTTCCCGTCGTGAGTATCCACCCCGTCATTGCTGCCGTTCGAAGCTTGCACGGTCAGCAACAATTCGCGGTGAATGCTCTGTTCTTCCTTTTCCACTGAATCTGTCAGCGTTTGTGCAGCGTTATTGATCAAGATATCCAATTTTGTCTTTCCCCAGCTTTGGAGACACTCGACGATAGCCTTGACGAATGCAAACACGTCTTTGGCACTTCTGAAATCGGCACCGATTATTCGCAACCGAGAACGCCAATCGGACGCATCAGGTTCATTTATGTACCTTTCTTCAGCATCGTGAGGATAACGTGTTGAGACAATAACGTGCGCGCCACAACGGAGAAGACGAAGAGCTGTGTGGTAGCCAAGATTGATTCTCCCACCTGTGACGACGGCGGTTTTGGCGTTCAGGTTCAGATTGGATGGGAGTGACAAGGCGGAAGAAGAGATGTTGAATTCGCCACATGGATGACATAAAGAAGAGTATAGTCTATGGCGGCGCGTGTATCTGAACCGGCAGATGTAGCAGACTTGGCTTTTCTTTGTTGGTATCAACAGGTTCTCGCGTAGCTGGGGACCAAGATCTAGTTGAGATTGAATGACATCTGTGATATGATCTAGCCCGCCGAGTTTGACGGGAACTTGAGGTAGCTGGAGGTATCGCAACACTTTCAACGCAGCATGAAAATCTTCGTTGGAAGGAATCATATGCGCGGGTATACGATCATCGCCGTCGAGAGAGTTGCGCTGAAGATTAGATAGGTGGCTTTTGATTCCGGCAATGATGTTCGAGTACCGCATGCGGGCGATGGCAATAGGAACATTGGGAATATCTTTGCTGATCTCGCGTGCGATGTTATCAGCCTTGGCAGGGAGACAGTAAACAAGGAGACTTGGGGTGCCTGGAGATTCTGATCGACATATTGATTGGTCGCGCAGGAGACGAGCGGCGATAATGGAAGGAGTCTGGGTGTTGAGGAAGACGCCGCAGGCTTCCAGTGATATGAGAGGGGTGTCCATGCGTGGGAAGTTGGAACGCCCAGCTCTCCATTGATGGCAGTCATCTCAGAGATTCCTACGGAAGTCTTGATCGAAATCTTTTACCTTCTCTGCAAAAACTCCATTAATGTATGCGAATTGAACAATTCGTATTGCAAAGAGAATTTCCCTTGGGCTGTTGGCCTCGTGTCTCGACAATGGCGGACCGCGTTCCTTTCCTACCCCCCTATATGGGCTTCGCTAACGCTCTCTGACATCCACTCCTCAAAATCATCCAGAATTTGGAATCCTGAATCATACGCAAAGGAGGTTAGCAGGCGTTTGGCTCTTTATCTGGAGCGCTCTGGGCGATATCCTCTTAGACTCGACATTTGTTTATGGTCGGTCCATACTAACAAGTTCATAACGATGGCCTTGGAGATGTTGTCAGCATGCTCACATCGATGGCGGACTGCGAATTTTGATCTATTCCTTGATCGGCCATTGGACAGTATACTCCCGTGCAAAGGCAAACTGCCTACCCTGGAGTGGCTGGAAATCAGATGCCGAGCCGATCGCAAACACGTCCGGGACATATTCGAGGTAGCCCCCCGACTAACGCATGCATATATCGAACCTTGGGCAAGAAGTTCTGGGTGGATTTTACCCTGGACCCAGCTGACGGAACTAATCCTCATGTTGGATGGGCTTTTCGTCATGGAGAATCGCGATGTCCCATACCTTTTGTCAATGTTGCACAACATCAGGGAACTTCGGTTTACCTTCAATCATGATAAGTTCCGCGGCTTCTCTCAATTTGCACCAACCCCACTGAACCAGCTACGCGTCCTGGAAGTCTATCACCCTGCCATGCTCTCGTGGTTTGAAGCCCCGTCGTTATGCGAAATATACTTTACGGACTGTCAGGAGCGTTCAAATTATGGCGAGCCTCTTGACGTCCACGGGCAAATATCTTCCCTCGTCCAGAGATCCAGCTGCAGGATTCGCAAACTTTCCTTTGCTTCATGCAGAGAGTTTTACGTCGGAACGCTAAAGGATGTGGAAGAACTTGTAATTGACTATCAACATTCTCGTAGGGTTCGCCCTTCCGTCGACATCTCTTCCCTACCAAAGCTGCGTCTTCTCACCATCATCTGCTCGATAGAAGAAAATGTCGAGTCGTTAGTGAACTCTTTAACTACGGCCCTAAAGTCAGCAAGAGTGCCAACAAGGAGCGAGTGTTCGTCTGGCACTCCCACCAGCTTGTTGGAGCGTGTAACGGTCGAGTTGCACTGTGATCAGGAGCAACCGAAAATCCCAAAAATACTCCTGAGCGTAGCCGATGAATGGCCTGTGGTTGTTTTTCGCACTCGGCGTTCATAAGGTGAACCCATCGTGATCCTGACCCTTACATCATTTTTACGGGAACGACTAGTTCAATCAAGTTGATAGTTTGTTTTCCATACGTCAATGTAGGACACTACCATGAACGAGCACCGTGGTGGCATGTACCATCGGCTGTGGGGAGTTTCTTATAGCCCTCGGCATTCGCGCCAAAGCTAGTCATATATACAATATGGATGGTCCATTTGAACGAGTATTGACTTCACTTCTCTCGTTGGACAGACACGCTTCCCATTTGCTCTCCTGGTTTCGCAGTATTCTACAGAACGAGTTTTGGAAGTCAAGTTGGAAGAGTTGGGCATAAGTGTGTACAGACCGTATAAGCGCTCGATCGCGGGGACAACGTACTTACATGGCTACGGAGTTACCATTACATAATCCAACCCACGGTTGGAACTCCTTGCTCTTTCTCAGCGCTTCAGATCTTCAGACATGAACTCAACGAGAAGTACTGCTGGTACTGGAGGGTCGAGTACGTCCTTTTCCATGTTACTCACTATGAGTCGCCGGTTCCGAACTATTCTCCGACGCCTGAAGTCCATTTCCACTGCAACATCAATTTCAACACGCTCTTATTTATGGAAGAATAAAAAGGCGAGATACATTGTAAGTGTGGCATTTAAATAATAACAAATATCCTGTTGATGACGGTCTGGTTACATCTGACATGCAGCATTTAAATAATATCACCATGCACGAATTCGAACGAACAGCGAACCATTTCAACACTTTGGAGACGTGTACGATGTTCGCGCCCTCTGTTTCATCCCTGTTCCACCGACAACGACTGTAAAACAGAGTTTATGATTCTATGAAAGAGAATTCACAATATGCCGCAGAGGGTAATACTATGGATTTCTTGTGGATGAGGGGGCCACAAACTATGTCACCGTACGCTTTATTTCCTTGTCATATCCATAACTCTGATGAGTGACAATAGTCTGGCGCAATTTTGAGATAGCAAATATGGACTTTTTGCAAGGGCCAGGGTATACAACCTATTTCAACTACCCAGGTGGTTTTACTACGAGGTTCGCCTGGTTGTTTCACCGGTTGTTTGGGGTCTCACTTCGGCTTTTTCCTAGAGATGAGGTGATACCAATTGACAGTATCGCAGCTGCGCTATTCACGAAGGAAGACCGGATCCATTTATGGACGAAATTGGGTATGTGAACACCCGCCACGTTATCCTCAGAAAGAGGAAAGATGGAGGACACGTGCAGACAAAATCAAAGTTTCGGCAAGTCGTCTTGTGGTTTCCCTTCGCGGTTCACATATGGAAAATATTATAGACTACGATAGGTTTTAATTTGCTGTGGTAATATCGTAATCAAGCAGCGAAACACCTTTTGTTGGGACCCGTATATCCGTCTTCGGTTATAGTCCATTTTAGTAATGTTATCACCGCCTCCGACTGGGTGACTTAGGTTTAAGCGGACAGGAAGATGTACATTGTGCATCAATTGCTGATAGTTGGGGAGAAGATTAACCCCAGATCATAATCTTCTTGCAAGCCAAATGATTTGCCACTCGCTGTGCCACTTCAAACCGAATTGACAAGGTTATATAACTTATACATATATACCCATGGGTCCCTGTTTCAAGGAGGGGTATCGAATCTCGATGCATGCCTATATCACGGACGAGCGCTCACTTGACACTTCTAGCATCAGTCATAATCCGACGAATTCTCCGATCACGGTGTTGGTAAGAACTTCTAATAGAGGTGTACAATCTTATCGTCTGTTGCACAAAGAGTCCTCGACTACCAAAAGATGGTACTATCTGTTCAATCATGAAATATGCAAGTCATATAGTATCTAACTGTCATGGGTTTGTGAAAGGGATATCATGATTTCAGTAACCATCGAACCTTCAAATTGAAAGGCCGCGGCGTGCGGTATCACTGCGGTATCCAGCATTAACGATTCTTATCATGATGTCATCGTCGACTCATCGACACGAGGTATCAAGCATGTCAAACTTCAATTTGAACAACTCCAGTACTATGAAACCTTCTAGGCTTCTCTCGACCACATCTATCATATCACCTCCTGGAATTGACATGTTTGTTGATTATTTAATTCCGGCCTCCATAGACGACTCAAGAAAAACAAACAGATAATATATAACCTTGGTTTCTACCATTACCTGACACCTAACTTGAAGCATGCTGACGCTCAGTCAAAGACTGATTGTTACAGCGATTGCGGAAGCATTACTCTATGGGATATACGTTGCAACATTCATTCGATGTCTCCGATGGCTCATATTCACTGACGAAGGCTGGAAACTACGGGGAAAAATCCCTGGGCCTTCTCTCACCATGACGTTTGCAACTATCTTCTTCTTCTTAGCGTCCACAACCAACCTTATCACCTCACTGCAATACTTGCTTGGATTCCTCAGGAACGATGAAAAGTTTGAAAACTGGTACATGAGAGAAATTGGGATGGCGAATGTATGTCCACCTTGAATCCTTGATGGTATTTGAACAAATGTAGCACTGCAGAACATATCCTGGCTACTTTCATTACTATCTATCGACGGTGTACTGGTAAGTACTTGTCCAGTTGTGGCTTGATTCTACCAACTACTCGAAAGATATATCGCTGCTGGATGGTGCATGCAAGATTATGGCGCAACATATGCATACCAGTCACCTTTTGGCTTGGCTTGCTGGCTTGTTCAGCTTTGTCTTTCTACTACCAGGGCAAAGGCCAACATCGTCAGAAAATTGCAACGGAGTCCATCACCGTTGCTTACGTTTGCAACATCGCAACTACTATTTACACAACAAGTACGAGACAAGTATCAGTTTTCTAGTTCATGACTTCAATTCTTATCAGCTGCGATCATATACCGAATCTGGTGCACAACGAAAGCTAGCGGCAGCAGTCCCAAACGATTAACCTACATCATGCGGATCTTGGCGGAATCGGGGATTTTATATACCTCGACTAGTGCCCTCAGCCTAGTTGGATCAGTGCTCGTTATAAAGAAAGATCCTACTTGGGTAGAGAATCTCATAAATGACATTGCAGCTGTGATCGTAGGTCTCGTAAAGTTTATTTCAGATATTTTATGACATTTCTTGACAGAGCTTCCCTATGGCCGGAATTGCACTGAACGTACTGCTCATCCGAGTAAACCTGGGTCGGGTCGAATTGCGGGATAGCCAAGTAAACTCAAGCAATGTTAACGGGGAGCGAAATCTATCAGAAAATAATGCCAAAGGTACAGCATCATCCGAAGTGCTATCTTCCAACCCGCCAGATGAGGTGAACGATGGAATACAAGAGCTGCGCATGTAGAAGCAGTGATGGAATGCCCGAGAACTGAATTGCGCCACCGGCTTCCGTTATTTATTTATCCATCCACGGGCATATTTATTTATTTACATAATGGAAGGGCTGTTGACGGCCCCGAGCAGTCTACCAACCTAATCCTCCAAAAATCTAGGCCCAATCTCCTGATGCTTCCTGCCAAAAGCCTTCTCTAATTCGCGATTGGAAGCGCACTACTAACTAGCGCTGTGCAATCATTCGCGTGGACTACGTGCCGTGTTTTGATCACACCCTTTGGGGTCGAAAGTTCATACAACCCTTGCGGACATGTCTTGATAGCTGTGCATGGTGTATGCGTAAAGAGGTAGAAGCTAGTAGTAAGAGTTGAATATTCTGAATGTCAGCTATACGACGCGAACCGATTGGGAACTACTTTTTCGGGTACGACTTGACTATGCGTTCGGTAACTAAGCGATAAGGCCGATAAGGATGTATAGCCCCGCCTCGCGTTGGTAGGCATCCCACCGTTTTGATGATATGTAGTTGTAGGTTCTATCTTTAGTTTTCAGATTCCAACATGCCACGTCAGATTAAGATGCTCTCTACAGTGGTAAGTTCGGCAGATACTATCAAGAAGAGCGGCAATCACGCTTACCTTCCTGTAGCCCTTGAACATACGTCCCTAGCTTCCAACATGACCACCGTCAAAGGCTCATCTCCTTTTGCAGGATTTTTCATCAACGCCCTTACGAACGATGTTCCTGTAATTCCGCTCCCACATGAATGGCGTCGATCCGTCTGACCCATTAGCGATGGTGGTATCCAATCTGAGCCAATATGACGTGGAGGGACTTGGTACAGGTATGCCGGAAGATTGGTTGAGGCCTATTGGCAGTAGAGGACGTTAATCGCAAGAGTAAGCTGAAGACTCTAACGATGAACATTGGGCGTGGAAAGCGATGGATGTTTGCTTTCATGGTTGCGAAACGTGCGCAAATAATGATTGTGGTTATGCGTTTTTGTTGTTCGTCCACCACTGCACCATCACAGAGCTGTCAAAGCAAAATTGAAGCCATCACCAAACCCAGGTATCTTCGCGATCATAAGTGATATACCCAGCCAAGAACCCTCCCAGTCCTAACACTGCAATTGTACAACGTTGAGGTAAGTACTTGTAAAAATAAGGATGCAGGTGTGAATACTCTCTGCCCGCCTTATACAGGCAAAGTACACAAAGCGGTCGCTGTAAGCCCACTCACAACGGATGACCAAACCTGTTGGAACCAGGTGCTGTTACTATTTATTATAGCACTGCAGACTCTCATCCTCCTGCGAACTGGGCGCCTTCAATCATATCTTCTGATCCTGAGATTGTGTTTCGTCATTTACCGACGGGTTCTGTATTGAATCCATAAGGTTTGGCACAGGACAGAAATGATGTGCATATATAGATTTCTCGCTTATAAGTGGCTGTGGCGCCCAAGGTGAAGGTGTCAGCTTCTGCACCAAAACCAACGGGTTGATGTTTTCGAGTTTGGCACATCCAAAATCTCTGGGACAAAATCAGGTTTGCTGCGCGCATGTTCACCAATAAGTATCTTCATTTTTTACAAGATACCTCCACGACGCTTTGCAACACAAGCAAGCCGTCCCTAGTCCCTGCGGAAAACTGTCGGATTTTTGGATCTCGATCCGAATCATGATGCAACTATATGTGGTTTTGCCGAACTCTTAGCTTCCGCGCATACTTGTATAAGCTAGGAAGATCTGTCCAAGACAATGAGGCACAACTTATATTTAACCACTGTACGGCGTCACGCGGTGAAGTAAAAGGGCTATTTAATGCCGTACTGCCATGCACTGCACAAAGTAGATGCGCTGTTACAACCGAGCCGTGGGCTTGGTACTACTATACATAGCAACGCAAGTGCATAAAATAGAGGTTTCCAGGGTAAGTGTATGTAACTCTCACAATATCCCACTCAATGACGCTTGTGGCCTCGACCAATGAAATTGTTTTGTCTTTCGTGACAGCAATATTATTCGGGTTGCATTTTGCAAGCTTCGTACATTGTGTTCGATGGCTTTTGTTTGAAGACGAGGGATGGAGAGTACGAAAGAAGCCCAACCGGGGTTTGGTGATCACAACCCTTCTCGTTTTCTTCCTTTCAACGGTATCATTTTCAACGACAGTTTATACGACAGTGGCACTGGAAAGGCATCCAACATCTTTGACCATGCTACTCAAATTTGTATGTGCCATCAGGAATACATTCGATTCCTTATCTCACTTCCAAATTCCAACAGACTCCAATTTACTTGCCGATTCCAGTCATCATTGATGGTGTTCTGGTATGCCACACGTGTACTAAGTATGTGCGCTGAAATTAATTTTGCTGTTCTAGATACACCGCTGCTGGATTGTATTTTCAAAAAATTGGTTTATCATATGCTTTCCCCTTGCCTTATGGTGTTCCTCTTTGATCTGTGCAATTATTTCCTTATATTGCCACATATCACCTGCATTTATAAATGGATTATCACCTGCGATTATAAATGAATCTTCACCTACATTCACAGTCAAAACATGTGGATCCGGGCCATATGTGGGCGTGGCGCTTTTCGCGTTTTTGAGTTGCAACATCGTGATCAACATCTACACAACGTGTGCGTCGCTTTCATCCTGTGTAGATTTAGTGTTTATGCTTCAAATTAGCTGCCCTGGTATTTAAAATATGGCGCGCGGCGGAAAACAATGGTGGCACAAACCGTCTATATAGGACAAGCCGAATTCTCACAGAATCGGGAATTCTGTACACATCGTCAAGCGTTTTCTTTCTGGCCTGTTGGATAGCATATTACATTGTAGTTCTCTGCTTTCAACCAGCGTTCACAGTCGATTCATTCTTTTTGTCTGACCTTCTGATCAAGATAGCGAAGTCTGTCGTAAGTACTAGATACTGACACGCACTTGCTTAGAACCTGACAGTGCTTTCATTGCAGGCCACATTTATGCCTGGAATCGCATTCAACCTTATTACAATCCGGGTCGGCGAACAGCGGGCAAGGGGGCAAGATACTTGGGTGGATTCTAGGGATGCCAACACAGTCCTGATGCCATCAGGACAACTCAACCATCCAGATACTTTAACCCAACAAGAGGTGGAATCGACAGATCTTGACCAAGAAGTGCATGAGAGGATCGATGAAGGAGTCTTGGGTAACAATGGAACGAAGTTTGGAGAAATTGTGGAGATGGACAGTGTCAGGGACCCGTGAGTAGGAGTAGGAGATATCCGAGCAAGTGAAGGAGAAGGAAATAGACCAACTTGAAGGGAACTTTACATGCGCGGACAACTTCGTCATTTCCAAGGCTTGACCCAGATCTGGGCGCCTTGAGGCTGTGGCGTACCAACCAATTACCGCTACTGGATTTCTCGATTATTTATTGTATGAATTTATGTATATTCGCATTCCCAGCACCAGGACAGTCATAGCATTTCTCGGGGGATGGCAGATCGGTGGTTTTGGTTTGGATCAGCTCAGCAGACCTTCTGACACTTAAAACAGCTTACTTGCCAACGTTCCTGAATTTACATCGCGACGGGGAGAGTTCCAGCCCCGGACTTGGAGCATGCCTGGTGTACCACCGTCAGCCCAATTCAAAAACAGACCACTGAAGAAAGGGGCATCTGCACATAAAAACGCGACCTTCCCCATGTCTTCTTTCTTCTTTACTTTCATGTCCTCATCTGTATTTGCGATCAGCGAATATCCTATCATGTTCATGAATCCTATTACCGTCTCTCAGTCTCGTCCTACCCGCCACCCTCCTTTTCACAGGCTCACTAGCACCGTTACCCCTTCCGTTTCAAAATGGTGTCGTAGCGTGATCTCGCGCTGGACCAAACGCGCTCGGCATGGAGTGTGTGACAAAGGCGTAAGTACACTCTCCTTTGTTGACACAACGACAACCCCTGACATCTTTCTTTAGGTGGACGTTGACATGGGAAACAAAAACTTGATGCGGTTCCTGGACAACGAGGGAGAAGCCGTTGTTGAGGATGAGTGGGATGAGAATGCGATGCTGGACATCGCCGAGGTTGTCACCGATGTTGAGGATGAGTGGGATGAGAATGCGATGCTGGACATCGCCGAGGTTGTCACCGATGTTGTCGAAGGGCTCGACGTCTACAAAGGTGTGTGGAGAGAATGGAACGAGGCTGACATTATCATAGATTCAGCCAAGTTCGACAACGCCAGCTTCTATTCTGACGACTCGGCGAGTTGGGATTCCTCTGACGACAAAGACGAAGCTCCTAAGGTCGACGTGGAAGAGGTGGTGGGATTGTTTTGGTGTTCCGACGACTCTACAAGCTCCGAGGACGAGGACGAGGCAGTGAAGGTGAGTGACAAGAGTAGATGTAGTGAGCCTGAATATTTGGTAAGTTGGGAGTCCTTCGCCGACGACACATCCAGCGGTGAGGTGTTCATCCCCTCTGTGGTGGAGGAGGTCAACATTTTCGAAGGTTTGTTTGATGACTTTAACGACTCTAACGTTGCGGTAGATTCACCCGAGACCGTCGAGGGGAGCTTCTATTCCTATCACTCTTCAAGCTGGGATTCCTCTTGGGATTTTGAAGACGGGGCGACTGGCGACGGCATTGGCAATAGCTACGACTTGGACTGGCTCTATCCCGTGGTCGAGCAAATTTACGACATGTACTTGGAACTTTGAACGACTTGGGTAGATAGGCGAGGCAAGGAATATTCAGTGGAGGTGGTACAAGGTAGGTCCCGGGGAAGGTGGAGAGGGTTTTACCTCTCTTCCTCGTGCTTGCCTTGTCGTGGCCCCCGGGCTTAAGACTCACGTATGTTCGGTTTGGAAGCCTGCATCGCGAAGTTGAACTAAAAGCACGTTAAAAGCTGGATGGGTCGTGTAACGGGATACATACTGATTTATAGCTGGAGTTTTTTACAGTACATAATGACGCTCCCGCTTCGGTTCGTGCCCTGGACGGAGGTGTTCGGCGCAGTACCAAGGACTGGGGACAGCGCACGTAAATTTGGATGGAGGTGGTAGAACGGAAAGCGTCGTATGACTAAATATGGAAAGACGTACTTCCACTTCTAACTTCAACTTCCCAGAAACCAATTACTGATACAAGCATGCTAGGATCATGCCCTTCTCCACTGATACAAACTGGCCTCAAGGCTTACTCAACATCTTCAATGCCAGTCGTAACCAAAACGCGTCACTCGAATCTCGTTATTATGGCCCTTACAACAGGCCCTTCAACTACGCTGAGGGTTGAAGGCTCCTTCACATTCTTCCTTGCCCTGCAGACTGCGAAGCGTTCTGCGCAATTCCAAGTTCCCTTTATGGTGGGTTTGAGAAACAAGTTCTCATCGCGGAGGTTAAAGACGACAGATGGGCGAACGAGCCTGATAAGCGCCAGAGAGCGGACACTCAGACGTGCCAGCGGTACGATCAGCATTTGACAGTCACTCAGTCGAATTCAGGGCTGGCTCAGCCTGGAAGTGGTGTTGGGAAGCGTCGGGGATGGACTGATGCAAGGTTAGTACGTGTCACCTGCGCAAGCATTCTATCGCGGTGACAACGTACATGCATCTCTGTAATGACTCGCTCTACCTTTGCGAATATTGATGCCCCTGTCGTTATGTTGACTTGGTTTTTCTTTGTCGGTATCAACAGGTTCTCGCGTAGCTGAACCAAGATCTAGTTGGGGTTGAATGACATTTACGATATGATCTAGCCCGCCGAGTTTGACAGGAACTTGAGGTAACTGGAGGTATCGCACCATCTTCTTTTGATGGTGAAGTCGAGTCAATCTCTCTCTGTCGACCAAGGAGACAATATTGACGTTGGGGCGGTGGCATCAGGTGATGGAGATGTAGAGTCTAGGTTGAGCTGTGCAATATCCTTCTCTATTTGCTATGGGCTCATGATTGTTCTAATCTTCCGCAGAAGGGAAGAAATCCCGGAAGAGGGCTTCCGCCTGCCATTTGCTTGCATCCTTCACTCAGACGTCTATGCGACCCGGACGCGATAACGCTGGATCTAAGCGTTCCAGATGGTTCGTGGTCCTATTCGTGCATTGTTAGAAGCGACCGATAGTAGTTGGGTGGAACGAACATACGCGAAAAGGACACGCCCTTCTGCTGCGGCGACACCATCGAGGGCATTGAGCAGGCCACTCAAGCTCTGGGCGTAGACAATTAATCATTACCCCTACCTCCTCTACGACTGCTGACATTGTTCTTATCTTTCTCGTCCTTGTTTGAATTATCACGGCTCGTGCTACGACGTCCAGATCTTCCAACAGGAGAATACACCGCGCTGGTACACGACCCACAACACTTTCAACGCAGCATGAAAATCTTCGTTGCAGTGGAAGGGATCATATGCGCAGGTATACGATCATCGCCGTCGAGAGAGATTAGATAGGTAGCTCTTGATTCCAGCAATTGGGAATATCTTTGCTGATCTCGCGCGCGATGTCACCAGCCTTGGCAGGGAGACAGCAAACAAGGAGACTTGGAGTGCCTGGAAATTCTGATCTATATGTTGATTGGTCGCGCACGAGATAATGGAAGGAGTCTAGGAGTTGAGGAAGACGCCGTCCATGCGTGGGAAGTTGGAACCCCTGTGCTGCCGCATTCGTGCTCTCTCCTGAGGCCTGAAGTTCGAACCTCTCCATTGATGGCAGTCGTCTCAGAGATTCCTACGGAAGTCTTGACCGAAATCTTTTACCTTCTCTGCAAAAACTCCATCAATGTATGCGAATTGGACAATTCGTGGTGCAAAGAGACTTTCCCTTGGGCTGTTGGCCTCGTGTCTCGACAATGGCGGACCGCGTTCCTTTCCTACCCCCCAATATGGGCTTCGCTGACACTCTCGGACAATACCTACGCATCACCCAGAATGTTGAATCCTAACGCTTATACTGAATCATACGCAAAGGAGGTTAACAGACGTTTGGCTCTTTATCTGGAGCGCTCCGGCGAGCATCCTCTTAGACTCGACATCTGTTTATGGTCGGTCCATCCCAAGGCTTTTGCAATGATGGTCTTGGAGATGTTGTCAGCATGTTCACATCGATGGCAGACTGCGAAGTTAGATCTATTCCGTGATTGGCCATTGGACAGTATACTCCCGTGCAAAGGCAAAATGCCTACCCTGGAGTGGCTGGAAATTACATCCCGAGCCGATTGCAAACACGTCCGGGACATATTCGAGGTAGCCCCCCGACTAACGCATGCATATATCGAACCTTGGGCAAGAAGTCCCGGGTGGATTTTACCCTGGAGCCAGCTGACGGAACTAATCCTCATATTGGATGGGGATTCCGTCATCGAGGATGGCGATGTCCCATACCTTTTGCCAATGTTACACAACATCAAGGAACTTCGCTTTCGCAATTATTATGAGTTCTGCGGCTTCTCTAAATTTGCACCAATCCCACTGAACCAGCTACGCGTCCTGGAAGTCTATCACCCTGCCATGCTCTCGTGGTTTGAAGCCCCGTCGTTATGCGAAATATACTTTAAGGACTGTCAGGAGCGTTCAAATTATGGCGAGCCTCTTGACGTCCACGGGCAAATATCTTCCCTCGTCCAGAGATCCAGCTGCAGGATTCGCAAACTTTCCTTTGCTTCATGCAGAGAGTTTTACGTCGGAACGCTAAATGATGTGGAAGAACTTGTAATTGACTATCATCGTTCTCAGTCTGTTTGCCCTTCCATCGACATCTCTTCCCTACCAAAGCTGCGTCTTCTCACCATCCTTTGCGCGATAGAAGAAGACTTCGAGTCATTAGTGAACTCTTTAACTACGGCCCTAAAGTCAGCAAGAGTGCCAACAAGGAGCGAGTGTTCGTCTGGCACTCTCACCAGCTTGTTGGAGCGTGTAACGGTCGAGTTGTATTGTGATCAGGAGCAACCGAAAATCCCAAAAATACTCCTGAAAGTAGCCGACCAATGGCCTGTGGTTGCTTTTCGCACTCGGCGTTCATAAGGTGAATCTTTTTCTGTCCCGTCGTGATCTTGACCCTTACATCATTTTTACGGGAACAACAAGTTCAATCAAGTTCAAGTTGATAGTTCGTTTTCCACACGTCAATGTAGGACACTACCATGAACGAACACCGTGTTTGCATGTACTGTGCAGTTCCTCTAAGCTGAGATGGAGAGACAGACGGTAGATTTCACCTTCCCTGTTATATAAATGATTCAGCAAAAGTAAGTATGAGGATTGGCGAAGGCGCATATATTACATCATTTTTTCGGGAATTTTGGTTCACTCAGAATCACGTGCAGTCACTGCAGTGGGCAAGAATTTCCGAAAACCCTCCGACAATCATTCGCATGTGTGGAAGTCGACGGACACCAAGCGCTGGACGAGTTGAGATGGATGGCTGCACCCTCCGAGTCTTGTCACAAATATTTTTTTCGCAATGCCATGGGGATGGCTCCTTTCCGTCAAAGGTACTACAGGAGTGTCAACGATCGCTAGCAAGCGGAAGTAATCGATCCAGGTATGTCCGATTGTTGAAACGTTCGTCATACCCTACATAACGGTTAACTGAGCTACTTAGTACCAAAAATTCGAGTGTCTTCACCGCCGCTACACCTCAAGGCCTCAACGTACGCGGCGCTCAATCTCATTCGCACTACACCTGGAATACGGACTAGATTTTCTTCTCGACCAACAAAATGACTCGACTCAGTGGTGCATTAGGAGGATCGAGTCAGAAGGCTGACAGGGGGATCTCAGGGGTTCGTGTTAACACGCGTTTTCGTGCGTTAATCGCCATCACTTTCCTTCGCGACTTCAGTTGGTATGTCTTTTCTACAATCTCTCAGTCGCTCACTCTAACCCTTACTATGTCAGCAACTTTTTGGGTCTTGTGTTTCGCTGGCGTGTCTCTTTCTGGCAACCTTCCTTGCTAGGTTCTGGCAACCCTCTTGGTTCGCTCACTGGGGTCTGCCGACTCTTGGCTTGGTCTAGCTTCCTTTCCTGCGGTCGTCAAGTTGTACTGTCAACCCTCAAGAGAGTCCGCATTGAGGCGGTGAACTGGTGTTCTGTCAATCTTCAAGATGGGTCCGCATTTTGAGGCGGTGAACTGTTTCACTGTCCACCCTCAAGAAAGTCCGCATCGAGGCTCTTGCCTGGCGGTGAACTGGTATACTGTCAACCTTCAAGTCACTAAAAAGGTCTTTGCCCGGCGGAGCTTTGCTATATTGTTGATCTTCAAGAATGACCGCTTCGAGGGCTATGCCCGGCGGAGCGCTGCTGTACTGTTGATCTTCAAGTATGCCCACATCGAGGCCTTTGCCTGGCCGAGGTCAAGCGTAGTCAAGTTTAAAATCTTTCTCAGCCTGCCATTTCCACCCGATAAGTTTCTTTTTCCTCCGAATGATCAAAGATCTTACTCTTCTGTGCAGCAGAGAAAGATGTAACTTCATTGTTCAAATTCTGGTGATGCTCGAGTCCGGATGGGTTAGAGTTGACGACAATCACGAGATTCATTGTATTCCCTTATATGCGCCTTAAGATGTCAAACTACACTTGATAATGACAGGCTCAAACCCGTTACTGCCGTGAATACTTCAATCATAAGGATCGTCCGATCGTCGTATAATCCCCCAGCTTGAGTTCCGAACTCTAGCCTAGAATTACCGTCTGCTTTGACTGATACGTTTCTGCGTCGGACAAAGTATTCGAGAAAACCAGATGGTTACTGAAAGAGCTATAGGATGTTGACAACCACAAGGTTAATCGGAAAGCAATCGAACTATCAAGTCCTTGATGCCAGTCCGTTTCCATCTCTCTTCAACAATTCTGAATGGTGATGACAATCCATTCGCCAAGTCACCTCCCACCATCTCTGCGAGTGCTTTCCCACTCAGCCATGCATGTACCATCCCTCCACCGCTATACCCTGCTGCGATCCATACCATTCCGACTTCCCCACTTTCTTTCCCACCTATTTCATCGGGTAGGCAACAAGTAATTAGATTAGCGATTCGTGGATCATCGATCATCAAGATTGTTGGTCTGGGGTGGAGCATCGCTGCATCATGGCCAGAGCCCTAAATCATGTTTTGAACGAGGGCTGACCACGAAGGAAGACGACACGAATTCGACCTGTTGACGTTAATGCAGAGAGACAGGAACAAACACGGGTTAGAACACTTGGCGACCCATAGAGTCGACACGCATGAATGTCACATGACTATTTGCAAACGGTGATACCAGCACTTGGTAATTTTTTTTTTACATTTGGCGCTCGACGAACACAAGAAGTCCTGATCAGCAATGCGATCCGTTCGGTCTATGAGTTACCGGGTCCTGTTCGTAGCCATCATCATTTTCCTGGTTCATCGAAGCAATCTAGTTGATATTGCCATTCATTAGTATCGCATATAGCCATAAAAACGGTGTTACCTCTCGCTGTTGCCGCATTAGATCCTCCCCGAATTCGGAGATGATGACGGAATCCGCTGTGGCTGAATCCCGAGCAAACTGGAGCTGACTTAATTCTTCCCCGTCTTGGCTTCCTTGTGTATCCTGATCCCTATCCCGTTTGCGAAGGAAAAGCAGGAAGCGAGCTGTCATTATGCCACATATTCTGTGAACAGTGATCAGTCTAATGGTTTGAAAAATTGATTGAAATAGATGCTAACGGTAGTGTCAGAGCGTTCAAGATGCGTCGCTCTATACTCCCCTATGACATGGTCAGGATGGATGTCACGAGTGAGTGTAAAGGCTCACAGGATAAAGCTACGAGCAACTAAAATTGAGTGTGTAATAACGTGTCAGGGAAATACAGGACATACAAAATTGAGGCATGTACTGGCGATAAGAAACCCTGATACAGTCCTTAGATGATAGATCAACGTCACAAAGTGAATCTTCATTATTTTTCCTCAGCTTACGCCGTATACAGAATCCCTATATGCATTTTTGTCACAAACAGTCCTCGAGGGAGCTGGTACAGGCGCACCTTGTTTCATTATAATATAATACAACGATTGATCCCACCCGTCCACGCCTTTCAGATCTCGTAATGTCCTAACGGATCGTATGATGGTAAGAAAAGTGGCACTGAACTCGAAACAGCAGAGAACAATGGAAAGGACCATGT
>KN818284.1:98604-109369 GCA_000827485.1 Amanita muscaria Koide BX008 | reverse complement strand
TAGTTCAACTTCGCGATGCAGGCTTCCAAACCGAACATACGCGAGTCTTAAGCCCGGGGGCCACGACAAGGCAAGCACGAGGAAGAGAGGCCAAACCCTCTCCACCTTCCCCGGGACCTACCTTGTACCACCTCCACTGGAATTCCTTTCCTTTCCACCAAACTCGTTCAAAGTTCCAAGTACATGTCGTAAATTTGCTCGACCACGGGATAGAGCCAGTCCAAATCGTAGGTATTGCCAATGCCGTCGCCAGCCGCCCCGTCTTCAGAATCCCAAGAGGAATCCCAGCTTGAAGAGTGATAGGAATAGAAGCTCCCCTCGACGATCTCGGGTGCATCTACAGGAAGGTTAGAGTCATTGAAGTCATCAAACAAACCTTCGAAGATGTTGACCTCCTCCACCACAGAGGGGATGAACACCTCACCACTGGACGTGTCGTCGGCGAAGGACTCCCAACTTACCAAATATTCAAGCTCACTAGATCTACTCTTGTCACTCACCTTGTCCACGTCCTCGGAGCTTGTAGAGTCGTCGCAACACCAAGAGAACCCCACCCTCTCTTCTACGTCGACCTTGGGAGCGTTGTCTTCATCATCAGAGGAATCCCAACTCGCCGAGTCGTCAGAATAGAAGCTGGTGTCGTCGAACTTGGCTGAATCTATGACAATGTCAGCCTCATTCCATTCTTTCCACGCACCTTTGTAAACGTCGAGCTCTTCGACAACCTCGGCAACAACCTCGGCGATGTCCAGCATCGCATTCTCATCCCACTCTTCCTCAACACCGCCTTTCCTCTCCTTGTCGAGGAACCACGTCAAGCTTTTGTTTCCCATGTCAACGTCCACCTAAAGAAGGATGTCAGGGGTTGCCGTTGTGCTAACATAGGAGAGGGCACTTACGCCTTTGTCACACTCGCCATGATGAGCGCGTTGGGTCCAGCGCGATATCATGTTACGACACCATTTTGAAACGGAAGGGGTAACGGTGCTAGTGAGCCTGTGAAAAGGAGGGCGGCGGGCAGGACGAGACGGAGAGACGGTAACAGAATTCATGATCATGATAGGATATTCGCTGATAGCAAATACAGATGCGGACATGAAAGTAAAGAAGAAGGAAGACGTGGAGAAGGTCGCGTTTTTATGTGCAGATGCCCCTTTCTTCAGTGAGTGTCAGCCGTCTGTTTTCGAATTGGGCTGACAGTGGTACACCAAGCATATCTCCATGATCGATAACACACCGCTCCAAATCCGGCGCTGGAATTCTCCCTGTCTTTCAACCTCGCGACAGAAGATGCGATGTAAAGTTAGGAATGTTGGCAAGTAAGCTGTTCTAAGCTCATTCAATTTCGAATTTGCCACTGATTGATCGGACAAGTTTAATACCATATCTTTCTACTCAGGTAACTAGAAAGTCATTTGACGGTCACTCAGTCGAATTCTGGAAGTGGTGTTGGGGATGTCGATGAGTCGGGAGGTTAGCACACATGTCACGCCTGCGCAAGCATTCGATCGCGTTGACAACGTACATGGCAACTCTTTAATCGCTTTCTATATGATTTCAGTGAAATATGGAGTTACCGTCGAATATTGATTCCACGTTACTTGCCGAGCTTGAGCAAGGGATGTCCATGCGTGGGAATTTCTTTGCCCATTCGTCTGCTTAGAGCGCTCAGCTCACGCGGCGGAAGTTCGAACCTCGTCTTAGAGATCCCTACGGAAGTCTTGACCGAAATCTTTTACCTTCTCTGCCAACAATCCATCTTTGTAAGCGAATTGAACAATTCGTATTGCAAAGAGGATTTCCCTTGGGCTGTTGGTCTCGTGTCTCGACAATGGCGGACTGCGTTCCTTACCTTCGTAGTGAATCATACGCAAAGGATGTTACCAAGCGTTTGGCTCTTTATCTGGAGCGCTCCGGCGGGCATCCTCTTCGACTCGACATCCGTTTATGGTCGGTCCATACCAAGGCTTCCACAATGATGGCCTTGGAGATGTTGTCAGCATGCTCACATCGATGGCAGACCGTGAAGTTTGATCTATTCCGTGATTGGCCATTGGACAGTATACTCCCGTGCAAAGGCAAACTGCCTACCCTGGAGTGGCTGGAAATTAGATACCGAGTCGATTGCAAACACGTCCGGGACATATTCGAGGTAGCCCCCCGACTAACGCATGCATATATCGAACCTTGGGCAAGAAGTTTCGGGTGGATCTTACCCTGGACCCAGCTGACGGAACTAATCCTCATATTGGAAGGGGATTCCGTTATCGATAATGACGAAATCCCATCCCTTTTGTCAAAGTTACACAACATCAGGGAACTTTGCTTTTGCAATTACTATGAGACCCACGGCTTCTCTCAATTTGCACCAACCCCACTGAACCACCTACGCGTCCTGGAAGTCTATCAACCTGCCATGCTCTCGTGGTTTGAAGCCCCATCGTTATGCGAATTATATTTTACGGACTATCACCGGAGTTATGATAACCCTTATGACGTCCCTGGGCAAATATCTTCCCTCATCCAGAGATCCGGCTGCAGGATTCGCAAACTTTCCTTTGCTGCGTGCAGAAATTCTTACGCCGGAACCCTCAAGGATGTGGAAGAACTTGTACTTGACTATCAACACTCTATTTGCCCTTCCATCGACATCTCTTCCCTACCAAAGCTGCGTCTTCTCACCATCCTTTGCTCGATAGAAGAAGACTTCGAGTCATTAGCGAACTCTTTAACCACGGCCCTAGAGTCAACAAGAGTGCCAACAAGGAGCGAGTGTCCCGCCAGCTTGTTGGAGCGTGTAACGGTCGAGTTACACTATGATCAGGAGACTCAGGAGCAACCGAAAATCCCAGAAAGACTCCTGAAAGTAGCCGACGAATGGCCTGTGGTTGTTTTTCGCACTCAGTGTCCATAAGGTGAACTTTTTTCTGTCCCATCGTGATCGGCGGCCTCACCCTTACACCATTTTTACGGCAACAACCAGTTCAATCAAGTTGAAATTTGTTGATAGTTCGTTTTCCACACGTAAATGCAGCAAGTGTAGGATACTACCATGAACGAGCATCGTGTACTGTGCGAGAGACAGACGGTAGATTTCACTTGCCATAAAAAAATATTACTATCATCGTACATTACAGTCCCTTCTATTTTGTTTCAGAAAGGACCGATTGCATAGCAGCGAGAACAGACTCGTGTGCTCCTTTACCAGCCGCAATGACACATAGTTTTCCCCATCGAGACCAAAATCGAGTGATTTTCTCGTGACTCGTGAGTCAGTCACAACGCCGCCGGCCTCTTTGACAATCAAATAGCCGGGTGCTACATCGAGATAGTGAGTGTGTGCTTCAAACTCAATCTTGACAACGGAGATTGATAGAATGCTGTAGCAGGCGATGTATTTCCAAAAAAGGTCTGACCTGTCAACTCGTAATCTCAATTAATGTGCCGACGTTCAACATAAAAGGGAAGTCCTTAACTTCGCCTAATCGCCTTCTCTCATGTTACCAACCGAACTGTCATCCTTATTGTCGCTGCCGGTCTTGCGGGTCTTGCACCAAGGATTTCGGGACTTCGTCATTGTCGATGTCGTCGAGCGCAACAGTAGACCACAGTCATCACTTGGCAGTACATGCTGCAACGCTTGAGGTGGGCAGTGTTCGGATTATCATGGTTCCGGATCACTCACTTCTGCGCACGCAGGCCCTCGACACCGTCGGCTGTGCGGAGGCATTCTCGCCAAAGCTAGTCATATACACTCAATAGGGATGGTCCATTGACGAGTATTGACTTCACTTCTCCGATTCAAAAACGTAATACATAGAAGTACAGAACATCACGACACTATCATAACACTCGTTCCTTCATATCAAGAACATCACGATTGCAGACAAGAAAGCAGCTGCAGCGACGGTGATACCTCCTGGCCCTATTCTGTCGGCCGTCGATGACTGCTCTCCGAAACTGATTATCACCATTCTGCATCAGCGAGCGTTGTTCGGAACTAACGCAAAGGAAAGACACATACGCAAAGCTATTGAATTCGAACGGATTACTGCTTGACAAAAATCCAGAAGGTATGGAAATAGTGACGTTGTGCGGCCTGCCGGTCTTACTTAGCGTTCCTACCGCCTGATACTGGCAGTTCTCCGAACTACTATGAGAAGTGCTGACAATTTCGCCATCAACGAACATTTGTAAGGCAGCTTGGTCCGTTGAGATATCAACGTAGATTGAAGCGGCTTCGTAATGATGAATTAAATGAGCATTATCTGATGCAAAGGTTGACGTACTCGCGTTGGCTGCTGTAATAAACGTCAGCCATTGGTCAGCAATATTCGTTTTCAGGGAAACCTGCGCTGGATCGCATGATGAACTCCCAAACGTCCATCCATCACTCCGAGTGATTTGGGGATTGTCAGCGTTTATAACGACGTTTGTGACGCCAGGTTGTGCGCTAGGAGCTGCAGGAGTACCCGTCGGCGTTTCGGAACTGCCAATAGAAACAGTCGTTCTCGTCGGCGTCACTGTCGCTACTACAGGGGTGCTGACCACGAGGGGAGAAGACGTGGTACCTCCAAAACCTGAAACTGTAGTTTCGAGAGCTGGAGATGAGCTGGTGGTAGTACCAAGACCTGAAACTGTAGTTTCGGGAGCTGGAGATGAGCTGGTGGTAGTACCAAATCCTCCTGTGCTTCCACTAACGGTGCTACCTCCGGAACCACCACCAGTTCCCCCACCGCCACCACTTCCAGAGGGCGAACAAGTTCCATCGCTCGAGCAAAAATCACCATTAGCTGTTGGTAGGCACCGACATCAACATTTGTTCATCCTCGTGAAGAAAAGACATTTACTTACGGCAACAGACATTCACATTCGCTGAACAGGGCAGTTGACCTGTTGGGCAATTGCCACCTGTAGTGCAACAGCAGGCAGGGGAACCATCTGGAAGGGTATCACACGTCTGTCCGTTTGGGCAACACCCTGCGCCTGTATTACAGCACCGTTAGCCAACTGTCACATCACGGGGGAAAAATAAGCCCACATACCGTCTGCGCAAGCGAAAAACCCAACATCACAACCACTTTGTCTTCTTTGGAAGGATTCGTCGCGACCGGCAACATTCAACAGACCCCGGATCACATGCGACTGCCTGCTCGAGTGTCCTGCATTACCGCGGCGCAAAGCATTCGCTTCGACTTGTCCTTGACCAGGAGAGGCCAAAAGTGCGTATAACGCGGCCAAAGAAGTAAACACAGTCAACATTCTTCCAACGTATGACACGAAAGAAAGAAACGAGTGGTACGAGTGAAACTAGTGAAGGGGCTGGATAAAGATCTTTCGTTCCGTTCATCACCCTTTTGTAGTTCTGTACCTTTTTTCAAGACATGATTTGGTAAAGCCTTCAGGGCCCGCTGTTCAACCAAAATCAGCGATATCAAACATCATGTGGTCAGGAACAGATAGCGGGGACTGTCAAATAAAGGTACACTCCTTTCCAAACAAGTTAAATGGAAGAACCAACAGTGGCGTCTACTTATGTTTAGTCTCTATTCTGAAAAGTGTTCTATCAGAGGGCATGACCCGAATTGCAGACTCACTATCCCCACTTGCTGTCCCGTGCTCAAGCTCAAGCGCTCAAGCCTCAGCGTACCAAATCAATGTCATCCAGTACCACTCCGGTACACTGGTGAGGTGTTCATCCCCTCTGTGGTTGAGGTCAACATCTTCGAAGGTTTGTTTGATCATTGATGACTTGAACGAATCTAACGTTCCTGCAGATTCACCTGAGATCGTCAAGGGGAGCTTCTATTTCTATCACTCCTCAAGCTGGGATTCCTCTTGGGATTCTGAAGACGGAACGGCTCATTGGCAATAGCTACGACTTGGATTGGCTTTAACCTTTGATCGAGCAAATTTACGACATGTACTTGGAACTTTGAACGACTTTGGTGGATAGGCGAGGAATGAATATTCAGTACAAGGTACGTCCCGGGGAAGGTGGAGAGGACTGCCTCTCTTCCTCGTCCTTGCCTTGTCGTGGACCACTGGCCCCCGGGCTTAAGACTCGCGTATGTTCAAGTTAGAAGCCTGCATCGCGAAGTTGAACTAAAAGCACGTTAACAATTATTCGCTGTGTATAATCTTCTAGCTTGCTATGGAATCAAGCACGTTGACAAAGCAGCGCGAAAAATCATGGCAGCCTGAGCGAGACACTCTTCAGAGAACTTTCAGGTTGCAGAAGAAAAAGTAGAGCGCCATCATCCCGCTGAGCTTTCCTTGGAATGGGTGGACCTTCGATCATTGCACGAGAAGCGCCAGTTTTCTTTGTGGTTCCTCAACTGAGCAGGCGCCTAACCAAGAATATGAAGTAAACAGTCCATCTCAAGGCTAATCACCCGCTAGGGACCTTTGCGAAATTAGAAAGGATTGAAAGTGGAAACTATCCGCAAGAATGGGCATCACTGACACCGACCTTTACAGTAATGATTCGCTGTCTTCAGGGATTAAGGTACAAAAGTACAGTCCTTCAACTACCGCAGAAGTTCTGGAATATCATGACACTATCATAAACACTCGATCGTTCATATCAAGAACATCATCGTTGCAGACAAGAGAGCTCCTGCAGCAACAGTGATACCTCCTGGCCCCATTCTGTTGGCAGAGTTCGATATCGACGAACCTGAACCCGTAGTCGTCGATAATTGCTCTCCAAAGCTAATTACCACCATTCTGTTTCAGCGCGTTGCCCGGAACAAAAACGAAAGCAAGGATACATACACAAATCTGTTAAATTCGAACGACCAATTGCTGGACGAAGATCCGGTTTGCCTGCCTGACATCAATTGCCCATATACGACAATGGTGATGTTGTGCGGGGAGCCAATGGATATCGGTCCTATCTGGTGATACATGCAGCTCGTCAAGCTATTGAGACTTGTGCCAGTCTGAGATTGTAGACCATCAATGAAGATGCTGAACGAGGCACTATTCCATGAGATATCAAGGTAAATCGAGGCACCTGCATAATGCTGAATCAAACAAGCACCATCTGATGCGAAAGGTGACGTACTCGCATTGGCTGGTGTAAAAAAAGTCAGCCATTGGTTACTATTACTCGCTTTCTTGGAAACCAGCGTTGGATCGCATGTCGCGCTCCCAACCGTCCATCCACCAGTGCTCCAAGTGATCTGGGGATTGTCGGCGTTTATAATGACATTTGTGAACCCAGGATCTGCGGTAGGAACGACTGCAGGTGTTCCTGTTGACGTTGGGGAAGTGCTAGTAGAGGCTGTCATCGGCAGGTTGGAGCGTCACAATATCAGGCCCGAAGATTAAGGACCCACAAGAAGAAGTGGTTGAGGTTGGCGTCGAGGGTGGGCTTGACTTGTCACCTCCGCTGTTCCCTCCGCTACTTCCCCCACTGCTGCCACCACTGCTTCCGCCGCTATTCCCTCCGCTGCTCCCTCCGTTCCCACCACCTCCGCCACCTCCGACTGGGCCATAACATGTTGTGCCAGTTCTACAGCAACCAATCCTTCCGTCGGTTCCTACAACGCAGTAAGTACTGTACCACCATTTAGTACTCGCGCATCTGAAAGAGGCATACTCTTACCCAGAAGGACAGCATCTCGAGTCTGGAGGGGAGGGGAAACACGTTAATCCAGGTCATCTGACACGAAAACATCGGTCTACCTCGGCAACATTGCTCGTATGAATAGCAACATCCAACACTCTCGCAGACGCTTTGATTGTTGTAACAGCAGTCTGTATCAATGAGGTTTGTTTTTATCATTCTCTATGCAACGAAATATATGCTTACGTCTAGGCGCAGTACAGTATGACCCAGGAGCGCAACAGCCACCTAACACGAGACACAATCAGCACCATCATTCCAAACTTAGGCTGACGTGACAAGACTTACCAGTACTACAACATTTACCGCCCAACTGGCAACATCCGCCATTATTAGAGCAATAACCGTAACCGGGGTCACACGAATATTGCCGCTTCAGCAGACCATCTATGATTGACCTCTGCTTCACATTTCCTCCATCGTTTACATCATAGGAACGAAAAATAGCTGGTTGAAGAGAATTATCGGCGCTCACAGCACAGGTACTGAGCAACAAGACAAGCGCTACGGCGCTATGGCGCATATTTCGGGAGCCTGGGGAGAGGATTGGACATCTGTGGAGCTGTTCGGTTGAATTTTATACAGCGCGATTTTTATCAGGGTCGACTAGCCTCCCTCGACTAGGCGTGATGTTGTGATGTTGGGAGCTATATATAGAACTTGACTGAACCTAACAATTGGTCCGACACTTTTTTCGGTCCCAGTATTCAGTTTTGTATGTAGCCTTGTGCAGGAAATATAACGAAAGCTTTTGAACGTTTTGAGGCAGATTCTCAACCAACATTATATTAGCGATATCAAACACGACTGATAACCATCTATAGCACACCTGTAGACACCTGTTCGCTTGGCAGTATCTTGGCATATCGCCAAGGATACAAATGAATCAATGATTGAACAGTGTGCATGTGAGGTTTGGGAACAATGAGCAGCGTGGGAAGTCTCCACCAGCGTCTGCCAGTAAAAATTGTTTCAATTAGAGGGCATGAAACGCGCATAAGTGTACAGCTCACGCCCTCCCTCCTACCACGTCTCGAGAAGGTGGTTGGATTCAAGACGGAGTATTCACTACGGTGCTCAGTACCGCGGCCATTGTGAACAGCGGTTTGTATCGCTATTGCACATAATGATCAAATCAACTTTAGTAATCAGAAGAGATACATAGACCGTATAAATGCGCTTAATAGTGTGGGCCTCGTTGACGCTGACCCCAGATCGTGGACAACACGGATCTGCCCCAACGAGTCGAACCTCGGCTGAGCGAAGAACCTATGCTCCCATCCCGGATCCTTTTGATCTTCTGGCCGAAAGTCTGTATATCCTTCGGATCCGATAGAGCACGATATAATGATAGTTTGGAAATGGTGTTGACAGGGAAGAGTCAGAAGAGACTTGCATAGCCAAAGAAAGGCATCTCGAAGTGCAAAGTGTTGCCAGCGATAAATTGTGTGAACAGATAAATGAGTCAGATTGTCCATCCGATGGCATGTCACGGTATAGTTTGTGTCAAAGAGAAGGATGTGATCATGTGATCCAAGCGTTCAGTTGACAGTGGCATTGACACGTGAGAATAACCGTGAGCCTGTTTAGGCCAGCTCCGCCATGTACGTTGTCGACGCGATCGAATGCTTGCGCAGGCGTGACACGTTGACGGAAAGGAGAGTAAAAGGAGCCATCATGGCATTGCGAAACACTGTTTCCTCTTATGATTTGCTGCTGCAGTGTAACTCATTGAAGGTTACTATCTATCGAATAAGTACTTTGCTCACGGGTCAGAGGACCTAGCTTGAATTCTTCGAACCATACTAGTAGCCTGAGGGAGTCAGGTACAGATGCTGCCGGCATCGTATACTTTTGCTGAATCATTTATACGATGATGGTAATATATTTTTATGGCATAACAAGGAAGGTGAAATCTACCGCCTGTCCTCCGTCTCCACTGGCATACTAGCTCACCTCTGCTTAGAGGAACTGCAAAGTACATGGAACCAACATGGTGCTCGGTAGTATCCTACACTCGCTGCATTGACGTGTGGAAAATGAACTACCAACAATTTTCAACTTGATTGAACTGGTCGTTGCCGTAAAAATAGTGTAAGGGTCAGGATCACGATGGGACAGAAAAAGGTTCACCTTATGAACGCCGAGTGCGAAAAACAACCACAGGCCATTCGTCGGCTACTTCCAGGAGTCTTTCTGAGATTTTCGGTTGTTCCTGAGCCTCCTCCTGATCATAGTACAACTCGACCGTTACACACTCCAAAAAGCTGGTGGGAGTGCCAGACGAACACTCGCTCCTTGTTGACACTCTTGCCGACTCTAGGGCCGTGGTTAAAGAGTTCGCTAATGACTTGAAGTCCTCTTCTATCGAGCGAAGGATGGTGAGAAGACGCAACTTTGGTAGGGAAGAGACGTCGATGGAAGGGAGAGGCAAATAAGAATGGCGATAGTCAATTACAAGTTCTTCCACATCCTCTAGCGTTCCGACGTTAAACGTTCTGCCAGAAGCACAGGAGAGTTTGCGAATCCTACAGCCGGATCTCTGGATGAGGGAGGATATTGCCCCGTGGACGTCAAGAGGCTCATAATAACTCTCATGATCGTCCGTAAAGTATAGTTCGCACAACAACGGGGCTTCAAACCACGAGAGCATGAGAGGGTGATAGACTTCCAAGACGCGTAGGTGGTTCATTGGGGTTGGTGCAAATTGAGAGAAGCTGCGGAACTCATAATAATTGCGAAAGCGAAGTTCCCTGATGTTGTGTAACTTTGGCAAAAGGGATGGGATTTCCGAATCGTGATTCTCGATGACGGAATCCCCATCCAATATGAGGATTAGTTCCGTCAGCTGGGTCCAGGGTAAGATCCACCCGGAACTTCTTGCCCAAGGTCCGATACATGTATGTGTCAGTCGGGGGGCTACCTCGAATATGTCCCGGACGTGTTTGCAATCGGCTCGGGATGTAATTTCCAGCCACTCCAGGGTAGGCATTTTGTCTTTGCATGGGAGTATACTGTCCAATGGCCAACCACGGAATAGCTGAAACTTCGCAGTCTGCCATCGATGTGAGCATGCTGACAACATCTCCAAGGCCATCATTGTGAAAGCCTTGGTATGGACCGACCATAAAC
>KN818284.1:59547-78262 GCA_000827485.1 Amanita muscaria Koide BX008 | reverse complement strand
TTACCGTCGCAGCGGAAGAGAATCTGCTTGAGGACTCACAATGTCGGGAGGTGGAATCTTTTGACGTGTTTCATGACAAGGGGCTTTATTCACAGGTGAAAGAGATGTTGTCTGTGTACCAGAAAGAACTACCGTTGGAGGGATCAAGTTACAGGACACATGAAGGGGATGAAACTTTCAAGGTAGAGAGTATGTTAATCTGACGCATGTTGAAATCTGAAAACTAAAAGTAGAACTTACAACTATCATCAAAAACGGTGGGATGCTTATCAACGCGGGGCGGGGCTATACATCCTTATCGCTTGGTTACAGGCATACTCGAACGACTACTCAAGTCGTACTCGAAAAAGTAGTTCCCAATCGATTCGCGTCGTATAGCTGACATTCAACTCTTACTAGCTTCTACCTCTTTATGCATACACCATGCACGGCTATCAAGACATGTCCGCAAGGGTTGTATGAACTCTCGACCCCAAAGGGTGCGATCAAAACACCGCACGTAGTCCACGCGACGAACGCTTGGGTTTCTCATCTTCTACCAGGAATGAGGAAGAGAATTGTTCCAGTTCGAGCGGTGATGACGGCGCAGGTGCCCAGGAGGGGACTGGGAAGTAGTCCTGGCGACAAGAAACCATGGACAAGCACTCGGTCCTTTACATTCTACCCGGGCGAATCGCTGTTCGCTTTTGATTACCTTACACAGCAAACTGTCAAGTTGGGAGAGACGGACGAGGAGTCCATATGGCCAGCACCTCGGGGCGAACTTATGTTTGGAGGTGGTTTCGCGAGCAATATCAAGTCTACGGAAGACCTAGCAAATGCGGAGGACAGCGCATGGAATGAACAAACAGCATCATACCTGGGGAAAGTATTGAGCGAGTATTTTGAAGCGAAAGATGGGGAAGATGATAAGGAAGAAGACAAGGAAGAAGTGGAGATGACTTGGAGTGGAGTCATAGGAGTGTCAAGCGATGAGATGCCGTGGGTCGGACGAGTACCCGAAATAGTGTCTGGACGGAAGATACCCAATGAGATATCTGGGAAAGAAAGTGGAGAAGTCGAAATGGTGTCACCGGGGGAATGGATCGCAGCAGGGTATAGTGGTGAAGGGATGGTACATGCATGGCTGAGTGGTGAAGCACTTGCAGAGATGGTGGGAGGTGGCCCGACGAATGGATTGCCATCACCATTCAGAATTGTTGAAGAGAGATGGAAACGGACTGGCATCGAGGACTTGATAGTTCGATTGCTTTCCGATTAACCTTGTGGTTGTCAACATCCTATAGCTCTTTCAGCAACCATCTGGTTTTCTCGAATACTTTGTCCGACGCAGGAACGTATCAGTCAAAGCAGACGGTAATATATAATTCTAGACCTAAGGAACTCAAGCTAGGGATTATACGACGATCAGACGATCACTTTGTATTCACGGCGGTAACGGCGTTGAGTCTGTCATTATCAAGTGTAGTTTGACAGCTTAAGACACATAAGGGAATAAAAGGAGCAGCCACCATCTCCTCGCGATTGTCGTCAACTCTATCCCATCCTATACCCTCTGCTGCACAGAAGAGTAAGATATTTGGTCATGTTGAGGAAGAAGAACCTTACCAGGTGGAAATGGCACGCTGAGAAAGATTTTAAACTTGACTATGCCTGACAACCGCCGGGCAAAGGCCTCGATGTGGGCATTGTTGAAGATCGGCGGTACAGCAGTGCTCCACCGGGCATAGCCCTCGAAGCGGTCATTCTTGAAGATCGACAGCTCTGCTGCGCAAAGGCCTTGATAGTGGCAGCAACCTTGAAGACCGACAGCTCCGCTGCGCAAAGGCCTTGGTAGTGGCAGTCAACCTTGACAGTATACCAGTTCACCCTCCCAGGCAAGAGCCTCGATGCGGACATTCTTGAAGGCAACAGTTCACCGCCCCAAGATGCGGACTCTCCTGAAGGTTAACAGAATGCCAGTTCACCGCCTCAATGCGGACTCTCTTGAAGGTTGACAGTACACTAGTTCGCCGCAGGAAAGGAAGCTAGACCAAGCCAAGAGTCGACAGACCCCAGTGAGCGAACCAAGAGGGTTTCCAGAACCTAGCAAGGAAGGTTGCCAGAAAGAGACACGCCAGCGAAACACAAGACCCATAAAGTTGCTGACATAGTAAGCGTTAGAGTGAGCGACTGAGAGATTGTAGAAAAGACATACCAACTGAAGTCGCGAAGGAAAGTGATGGCGATTTACGCACGAAAACGCGTGAACTTATATGTCAACACGAGCCCCTGAAATCCCCCCTGTCAGCCTCCTGATCCTCCTAATGCACTGAGTCGAGTCATTTTGTTGGTCGAGAAGAAAATCCGGTCCGTATTCCAGGTGGAGCGCGAATGAGATTGAGCGCCGCGCACGTTGAGGTGTAGCGGTGAATACACTCGGATTTTTTTGGTACTAGTGAGCTCAATTAAGTATCAAACGACGGGACGAAAGGGAAGTCAACGTTTCAACAATCGGACATACCTGGATCGATTACTTCCGCTTGCTAGCGATCGTTGATACTCCTGTAGTACCTTTGACGGAAAGGAGCCATCCCCCATGGCATTGCGAAAAAATATTTGTGACAAGACTCGGAGGGTGCAGCCATCCGTCCGTCCAGCGCTTCGACTTCCACACGTGCGAATGATTGTCAGAATCATGGAGGGTTTCGGAAATTCTTGCCCACGTGATTTTGAGTGAACCGAAAAAATGATGTAATACTATATGCGCCTTCGCCCATCCTCATTCATTTGGTAAACCACATTGCCCTGTACGAACGGTAATCCAGCAATTAGTTTGACAGCCCTCCCCATTACGAAGCCTATCGTAACACCCCTTGACGTCTGTGCTCGCGGCAACGTTCAGACAGGATTGTAGCACAACTGAAGCAGCAAGATGTACAACATAGTTGGACGCTATTTTATCATTTAGAAGGGTGAGCTAGTCGGTTAAGGAACGAAATGACACACACACACTCACTTCGATCGATTGAGGCGATTGGGAGATGGATAAGCATATTTACAAGGTCCTGTCACAATAAAACCATTCACAACTGGGCGGATCGCCCGATTTGCATTGACAAGCGGTGACATTGTTAGTACAGCATCATGAGTAGGCAGTGCCCATCAAGTTTCAACCATCAAAACACCTCGCACCTGGTGACACCTTACAAGGAATCGGCTAGCCTTTGCAAGCTTCACGACTAACCATCTGGCGTATCATTTCTCCGCAAGTGGTTGTAATCTGGATTGCTCTCTTGATGAGGAACTTGCCACACTTTATGCAATTCTACTTATAGATATAGCTGTGCGCGAGCAGTCATATTATCTATAAGTAGTCATACTTAGGTGTAAGGACAGTCCGTACAGAGGCTGATCCTGTGCACATAAATTGTGACATATATCTTCGCGCCTTTGCAAATTGCACTTCGAGGCGTTCTTCACAGAAAGCGGTGATCGGGGATTATCAACCATCGATTATCAAATGACACCTGCAGCTTTACAAGCCAGAAATATAAGATCTCGTTGAACTCGCTGTTATTAGACGTTGTGTTGATTTTGCGAATTTCCGTAACCTGTTCTTAGATCTTAGACGTTCCTCCAAGATGCGTCTGGCGTTCATTGACAGACCTTTCAGCTGCCATATTCTCACCATGACAGGTACTTCGCCGCGCAGAAATCCATCTAAGAAGATCCATAAGTATCAACACAGGGCCAATGCCACTTTCAGGGTAGAATCGATCACAAGTTCTGTTCGGGTGCCAGGGCCCACAATGTTGGATCCTCGAAGTCTTTTCAATGTCCTAGGCCGGGGGCCCTGCGTGTCCGCGGAATCAATATAAACATTGTCATGAGACCGCAACTCACTAGTGTGGCAGTAAACTTTCTCCTACTTTCTGTACCAACTTGAAGCTCGACGTGAAATGTCCCAGAAGAAAAATCATTAATCATGACGTGGATGCGGGACTAAACGTGGCCGATTGTGGCGGATAACGTTGGATAACGTCAATAAGAATCCTGGGATGACGAAACCTCAGCAGAACATCTGTCAGCGATGCACAGCCAAATTAGAGATTGGAGCGAAATGAAGCTACCGTCTGCGTCAATGCAGCCTATTTGTACACAGGAGATTGGTAAAAAAAAAGACGTGTTTGTCTGCCCTTGAACCGAACTGGGCATTGGCTTGAGTGTGATCCCCGCATTTATATCGTTGGCCTTTTCGTCTCTTGTATCCCTCAGCACACCATCGGCCTATCGTACAGCCCAAACACGACTGGTCCACGCTGGTCTGAGGCTCAATGTTTCTGATACTGCAGCTCTGCCAGTGTGGGACCACATATGCGAGCACAGACTTCGCTGGATGTTTCGGAAAGACTCCAGAATCAAGAACTCGGGCAGGTCGTGGACGGTTCCGTCAATGCCGACGGATACAGCGTGTTCGGTACGATAGGATTCAAGTCTTGAAGTTGGCGTTCGCGTGGTGTTCCTGTGACATCAATCGAGCGTGATCGCTTCTCCGGTCAATTACTGTAATTTACAGCGTTGTTCGGTACTACCGGAGTGGTGCTGGATAACATTGATTTGGTACGCTGAGGCTTGAGCGCTTGGGCTTGAACACGGGACAGCAAGTGGAGATAGTGAGTCTGCGATTCGAGTCATATGATAATGGAGACTAAACATAAGTAGACGACTATTGGTTCTTCCATTTGACAGTCCCCGCTAGCTGTTCCTGACTGCATGATGTGACGGACCGTAAATAAACTTCGACCAAAGTCACGCGGGCCACCGTCCGTCACCCGTGAGATTGAAGGAGATTGAGTGATCTCGAGTGTTAACAATATCGAGTGATCATCGTGACCCCTCTGATTCCCTCATGATCTTTGGTAATTTGAGTGATCACTCAGGGTGCACGCAGGACCAGGGGAATTATTTCATTTATAAATGTGTGGCTGTGCAAGTAAGCCGAGCGAGCTAACATGTGCAAATAAACTGCCGTTACAGACCCAAGACGGACACTTGGCAGTCACTCCGATGGTATAGCCTCTCGCCTGCTCTAGCCTGCTCTTCACAATGCCCATTTTGATGCAACGCATATCAATCCAGACCTCTGGGCGACTAGGCATGTGATAACCATCAATGTGTGAAGACCGCTGCACATTACCAACGTAAAAAAGACAAATTACATTGGGCTGTGCTACGTTTTTATTTTGATGGTAAGCGAGCAGCCATCTTGGTGCTGAATCCAAATCATGTGTTGAAAAAAGGTACAGAACTACAAAAGGGTGATGAACGGAACGAATGATTTTTTCTCTTTATCCAGCCCCTTCACTAGTTTCACTCATACCACTCGTTTCTTTCTTTCGTGTCATACGTTGGAAGAATGTTGACAGTCAGCACGGTGTTTACTTCTTTGGTCGCGTCATACGCACTTTTGGCCTCTCCTGGTCAAGGACAAGTCGAAGCGAATGCTTTGCGCCGCGGTAATGCAGGACACTCGAGCAGGCAGTCGCATGTGATCCGGGGTCTGTTGAATGTTGCCGGTCGCGACGAATCCTTCCAAAGAAGACAAGGTAGTTGTGATGTTGGGTTTTTCGCTTGCGCAGACGGTATGTGGGCTTATTTTCCCCCCGTGATGTGACAGTTGGCTAACACACGTGGTGCTGTAATACAGGCACAGGGTGTTGCCCAAACGGACAGACGTGTGGTAACCTTCCAAATGGTTCCCCTACCTGCTGTTGCACTACAGGTGGTAATTGCCCAGCAGGTCAACTGCCCTGTTCGGCGAATGTGAATGTCTGTTGCCGTAAGTAAAATGACCTTTCTTCATGATGACGAACGAACGTTGATGTCGGTGCCTACCGACAGCCGTTGGTGATCTTTGCTCGAGCACTGGAAGTTGTTTGCCCGCTGGCGGCGGCGGTGGAACTGGTGGTACTTCCGGAAGTTCTGGCACTAGCACCGTGGGTGGAAGCACAAGAGGATTTGGTACTACCACCAGCTCATCTCCAGCTCTCGAAACTACAATTTCAGGTTTTGGAGGTACCACGTCTTCTCCCCTCGTGGTCAGCACCCCTGTAGCGACAGTGACGCCGACGAGAACGACTGTTTCTATTGGCAGTTCCGAAACGCCGACGGGTACTCCTGCAGCTCCTAGCGCACAACCTGGCATCACAAACGTCGTTATAAACGCTGACAATCCCCTAATCACTCGGAGTGATGGATGGACGTTTGGGAGTTCATCATGCGATCCAGCGCAGGTTTCCCTGAAAACGAATATTGCTGACCAATGGCTGACGTTTATTACAGCAGCCAACGCGAGTACGTCGACCTTTGTATCAGATAGTGCTCATTTAATTCATCATTACGAAGCCGCTTCAATCTACGTTGATATCTCAACGGACCAAGCTGCCTTACAAATGTTCGTTGATGGCGAAATTGTCAGCACTTCTCATAGTAGTTCGGAGAACTGCCAGTATCAGGCGGTAGGAACGCTAAGTAAGACCGGCAGGCCGCACAACGTCACTATTTCCATACCTTCTGGATTTTTGTCAAGCAGTAATCCGTTCGAATTCAATAGCTTTGCGTATGTGTCTTTCCTTTGCTTTAGTTCCGAACAACGCTCGCTGATGCAGAATGGTGATAATCAGTTTCGGAGAGCAGTCATCGACGGCCGACAGAATAGGGTCAGGAGGTATCACCGTCGCTGCAGCTGCTTTCTTGTCTGCAATCGTGATGTTCTTGATATGAAGGAATAGTGTCGTGATGTTCTGTACTTCTATGTATTACGTTTTTGAATCTGTACTTTCACTGGTTGTGCCCTGTTTCATTACTTAACGCAACTTTATTCCCGACCAGCCGCACAATCGTTGCCCTTCTTTACTTTTTGTTCTCCCTGTTCGAACTGAATCCTCGGTATCTTGAGGCCCGATGACATCCTTCATCAAAGCTTCAAACACCGCCCAAAGCGCAATCCAAATGGCTTCCTCACCCACGATTCCCGTGGTGAACTTTTCGTCATTCTATTCGTCATCGCCTTCCGAAAGGTCGCAGACAGGAACGGCCATATTTGAGGCCCTGAGAGACACAGGGTTTGTTTATCTTACAAACCACGGAGTCTCGAAACAGTTGATAGACGAGGCCTTCACTCAGGTAGGTGATCGAATAATCGTTGAGCTCCCGGGAAACGACTATAATGACCGCTCCCCTACGACTTTACAGAGCCGCGCGTTCTTCGATCTGCCCCTCGTCGACAAGCTCAAAGCTCCGCATCCACCCGAATCGTGGAATCATCGGGGATACTCGCAAATCGGACAAGAGAAGATCTCTCTCTATCCTGATGCCCTTAACACTGGAACGACCTCCACAGATAACGTTCCCAGCGTTCTCGACATGAAGGAATCTTTTGATCTTGGCAGAGAGAACGATCCCATTACGCCCAACATATACCCACCTCCAGAAATCCTCCCAGAGTTCCGAGGCGTCACGAATCGCCTTTTCAGCACGCTACATAATTTTGGGCTCGATGTATTGCATGCTCTAGCTCTGGGTCTGCAATTGGAGGATGAGCACTTCTTTTCCCATTTTCATGGCAAGGACGGGAAGGAAGATCCAAAGCATCAGTTGCGACTGCTCCATTACCCTGCCGTAAGCAAGGCGGTTGCGGCGCGGAGTAATATAACTAGAATATCCCCGCATACAGATAAGGGGACCATGACACTGCTTTTACAGGAAGACGATGGTCCTGGGGGGCTAGAAGTCGAAGCCTCGCGAGGAGGGCAGTATATCCCCGTCCCAGTAATTCCCGGAGCCATTCTTGTCAACATCGGGGATCTCCTTCAGATGTGGAGTAACGATACCCTCCGCAGTACGCGCCATCATATTGGATTGCCGGATGCCAACAGTGTAGGGGAAGAGGATGGAGAAGAAATTGTGGTGCCTAGGCGTTTTTCCATTCCGTATTTCATTGCGCCGGACTTGGACGCTGTTGTGGAATGTTTAGATTCAGCACTATGTTGGGGAGAGGGGAGGCCTAAGAAGAATATCGAGCCAATGAGAGCATGGGACTATATTGTCAGAAGTATAGGGGGAGCGTATTAGAAGAACGAGTTTTCAAAACAAAGGGCTCTTTGGTCACGTACTACAGTCCCCGCCCAGACTTATTGTCTACTGCTGCTCAACGTCAATCTCACCTGGATCCCTATTTTCAACATCCGTCCTTTCACTGTCTGTCCTTCCAACATCCGTCTTTTCACTGTCTGTCCTTCCAACATCCGTCTTTTCACTATCTGTCTTGTCAATATCCATCTTGCCAATATCCAAAATTTCTTCTGCGTCCGTTCTCGCATGCTCAACATACACCTCTTTGTGAATTACGGCGGGGGAAGAATAGTTGGGTAATTCTGAGGTATTGCTGGTAGTATCCAGCGAGGGGGTCCAAGGGTCCACAGAGCTCGCTCGTTGCTGACCAGTCCGAATTGTGATAAGGTTGAATGCGATTCCAGGAAGATACAAGACCTTCAAATGGCGTCAATTTAATATCCAAGCGTGTCCCTGAAACGTACTAGAGGCAGCGTTAAAGATTGAGCTACAGAATATGCGACCAGAGTTGTGTCGACAGAGCGCAGGTTAGCGACCTTCATCACTGTAATCAAGTATATCGTGCCGGAGATGGTGTACAGAATGCCAGATTCCGTGAGAATCCGGCAGATGTTGTATAGACGCCTCTTGTCCTTGCTGTATTTCGTCGAAACCAGGATTTGATAGATAATCGCACCTAATTAGACGTCTCTAGCAGCGAAGTGAGGCAAAATGAAAAAGACGTACTCGTTGTATATACGCCAATCGCAACGTTGGTCGAGAAAAATATTAACGCCATCGCTGGCTGGTTACAGAACTTTGGGAATGGTTTCTGAATATTTAGGAAAACCGCGCGCCAGTAACAATAATTGGCAATGACGCAATTTATCAAACACGTAATCCATAGGGCAACGGGCAGGCATATGATATACCATTTCTTGAACAAAATAACCCAGCAACGGTATATCTATTAAAAATTAGTCTCAGAACAATAGCTTCCTGAATAAACGTTAAGCGCACCAAGACAGCATCAATGACAATGAATATTGTCCCGCGACCCAGGACCTATAAGCGGTCAAGAAAAGAATCTTGCAAAGTGTGTTTGACAGTACGTACGCAGAACATCAGAGAGACTCCCGTATGACTAAAGCGGGTATCTGCGATGTGCAGAGCGAGAAACGTCATAACCATATCTCCAACGAACGATACCAAAGTTGAGGCAAGGACGAGGAAGGTCGCAATGAGCATAATTGGGTTGAGCTTTCGCATCTTCCAACCTTCGTCGTTAAAAATGAGCCACCGAAGCGCATGTACGAACGTTGCAAGGTACAGCCCAAACAAAAGGCCCTTTTCGAAGAGCGAGCCCATGGTCATTCTCGCATAGCCAATGGTGAGAGCCATGATTGTAGTGTGTAGTGAGTTGCACCGAGTGCAATCACGCGGTCTTCTTTATATTGACGGATTCAAACTTGGCAAAAGCACGGTGAAACTTTATTTCGTGGATATCGGCTCCAAGGTCCTATTCAGGGCCCGTGAGGCCCCACACTTTCAAGATCGAAGTATTTCAATGCGAGACATAGACATTGAAATACTTGGCCACGGGAACGCTGAATGGTGCATCGGATGCATTGTTATCCACGCCGAACCACAACATGAGATCAGTTCGCTTCTTGTGTAGTCTGAGACAACTGAGCATTTTCGCAGCTCCCTTCCGTTGTTATTTGAGTTAGAGCGAGAAATTTAGCCGACGGAATTATCCGTCTTGCCTATTTGGAGCGCTCGCGACGTTTGTCCTCCCTGCACCAATTATTTATGTACCTCCTGGTCCCAACTGAACTTGTGGTAATGTTGGCAGTGGGATCAGATATCGCGCGGGAGCACAATTGATGGTAAGCATGACAGTAACTGTCTAGCTTGTCTAGTAACTAGTTCAATACAATTTTATTTATTTATTTTATTATTATTTAGCAATCAGACTTCTCTTTGAGAATAAAGCGGTCGCCTGCGTCGACACGGCACCTTGCGCCAGTGTTGATTTGCGTTTATGAATAGAGTAAGTACAATAAGTACGACCGTCGTTATTAGTAACTCAGCTGTTGGGCAGTTTGTCCTTGTTAGGATCTGAAGGGGCAGAACATAATTAGGTAATTACGGTGGTCAGGGACCATTGCTGTCGCAAGGTGAAACACCGAGTTGGTTAGATTTCATTCTCGTTTTAAAGTTGCCGGCCGCAACTAATTATATTGTTAGACTCACCGGTCATCCCTGCTCGTGCTCATGAGAAAAATTCTCCCGACAGGATTGGATTCGGGCGTTTCCATTAGTTATACTCTGTGAGGCCTACCACCACAACATCAGCACTGACCGGGAGTATAGCGGTGGCTTAAATTTTATCATTTTGCTCCTCCGGTTCATCGTATTTGATCTACAAGAATCTTCCAAATGCTTGATTGCGATGGGGAGAGATGAGGAAGCCATCGAGGTACGCGCATTTCATTCCTGACCCACTGAACATACCTTCAACCAATACAGGTTTTACGGCACTTGGCGCGACGGAACGGAAGAACGATTACACTCACGCTCGAGAAGTTACAAGCAGTCCAGAGTTCACCATCTGCGACGCGTAAAACATACAAGGAATTGATCAAATTTTCTTTCTCCAACCTGTCATTGTAAGAACAATCTGAGGCACCGTAGTTTCGTTGATAAGTTCATGCGACATAAAGATCCCAGTAACACCATTCTTCCGGGGTAGAAAGCTCGCTATCAACACTACGATCATGTTTTCATTATGGGGTATACAACGTTTTCGTCTGATGAAATCCATACACTCACCTTGGGGTTACTAGCTTTGATCGGTTTGGCGTACCCTCTATTCAACGCATTCCACACCCTTTATCTTGGCAGTCGCATACCAAGCAGCGATGCTAGCATAAGCACGACGGAGTCTTGCTCCACCTCGAGTTTGTGCGCATTTGCCATTTGGTACGTATCGGTCCTCCGCTTTCACCGCCTCTTTCCCCTCACGTCCTTCTCCGCGTTCCGGTTTGTTTGCAGCTGTAGAACGTAATTAAGTGTCAGCTGTTCATCCCGGTTGTTTTCGCTCACAACCTCGGTAGATGGAGTAGTGGTACTCACCATGGATAGAGTATCTTGACGCTGACGACCAGCCCTTCAACCGCCAGCAATGGAAAGAACGATAAGGCGGATGGAACGTACTCCGGCGTGGCCGAAAAGAGCATGGATGAAACTGTAAATGTTTAACATCGTGAAGGAGGGCTTGCCAGTGGGACATCATGAGCGCTCATGATCACGTGAACGTGTTCACCGCACGGACCTCATGGATGTCCGACTCGACTCTCTCTGCCCATGGCCACTACTTCGTCAACCTCCGCATCGTCTCTTATTGTAACTGTCACCAGAGATATCTTAGCTCGTGCACTCGACAAAATGGGATCGACAGACTCGGTATCGGCGTCATTGCTGTACGACACAATTATACAACTGCAGGAGTCAGTGCCGTCCCCATCACCGCCTCCGACCTCCGAGTGGCCAGGTTGTAAAATCACCCTTTGGAGTGAGTCAATTTTCAACACCCCTTCTGCCAATGAATAATATAAAACCAATTCTTCAGACGCTAAGGCCTTCCAGAACGACCAACGTCCCTCTGGTCCCCCATATCAATTCAATACTTTTAGACCTGAACCCGACTCGGAATTTTTCGACCCGGTCCGTGTCGAGAGACGTCGTAAGGTGCGTGAAGAGATGAAGGAATTGTACCCCAATGGCGTCCCAGACCCCTATGTATTTACCAATGCGCAATTCAGAAAAGGTTTGCATTTTGTATACCCAATTGTCTTGACATTCTGACAATCATTCAATAGACCTCCATAACGTTTAACCGAAGTTAGGGTGTTGCGAGGGGTATCCATGAGGTCGTCAGGTATTACTTACTTCGTCGTACCTTTCGTCACATATAGGCATGTGTCGGACTCCAGCAACGCCAGTGGCTCAAAGAAAACTCCAGCGTGGCTAATTTATCTTTCCTGCCTATCCTTGTTGGTGTGCCCTTGGCATCGTTATTGACATTGCTCTACGGGAGTCTTGCTGGCAAAGATGTACGATCACAACCTCATCTCGTCTTGTCTATCTGGGTCTATGCACTAGCAGCAATTATCGAGTTGCTAGCTGAACCGATGCATAATGTGTTAGTCCCTTTGCTAGACTCTGTTCGAAAGCTAATGTTATGCCAGTGCCATGTCCGAACTTCGCACCGATATCAAAGTGAGGGCTGAAGGCTTGGGTGTCACCATGAAGACCATAGTTACTTTCCTGGTGTTATACCACGACTGAAGACAAAAAACATCTGGAGCCCTGGCGTTACTTGCCTTCGCATTAGGTCAACTTTCGCACAGCGTTTCTCTTGTAACCAAATACGTATACGGAATAAGATCCCTTCTTCCATGGCCTCCATCCCCAACAAAGTTGGTCGCTATTTTCACTTGTCAGCCCTCATCAATGATTTTGTATGTTTCAGGGAGAATACAACTCCATTTTTGGAACGAACGCTCTTACGCATCTCTCTAAGCATGACCGCGCAGTCCATTGTGAAGCATTTCCTCACGGAATGGGACAAGTTGATGCTATCCTGGTTCAGTCCCTTGCAAGACCAAGGTGGTTACGTTGTTTTCTGATTAATTAACGCCGAATTTAGGTTCCTTGATAGCTAGGACAGGTTTCCAACCTATAGAGGAGAAGCTACGCGTCTTTTTCTCTCGCACCTTGTCATCCTCCAAAGAACCACGGACAGAAGAACTGAAAACGGCTTCCTGCGCTATAATTTTCCTCGTTTCAACTCAAATCTCCTCCTTTTTTCTTTCTTATCGCCTTCGCTGCCCCTTACCTACCAATAGCTCTTCGCATCCTCCTCCCGCCACGATACCTTGGAACTAGCGCGCCTACTGTTTTACGCGCGTGGGTCTACTACCTTCCTTTCTCGCCCTCGATGGTGGGTTGGAGGCTTTCGTAAGCAGTGTTGCGAACCCAAAGGATCTTGCGAACCAGAGCAGGTAAATCAACGTGACTTGGCCTCTCATGCAGCCCTGACAACGAGTTCAGATACATGGCAGGCTTCTCAGCCTTGTACACAACTACAGCTGTTGCTTTCTGTAGGTTCACCTCACTTGGCGATACCTCACTTGTTTATGTCAATATAATCAATCTCGCCACCCGCATTGGTTATTGCATCCATTTCACCAACATGTACTACTCGAAATTGCATCATAGACAGCTATCCTGGTCTGAGACGTTGCCGCCCTTACCGTTTGCGACCCTCCTTTCCGGTGCACCTGTCTCTTGCCCTCCTATTACGGAAGGGCGCTCGCAATAGCTTGCGCAAGCCTGTGGTGGAGCGTTATCGATACCAAAGGCTTTGCGCAGCTAAGTGATGTAGCACAGAGTACATATACGTTGTGCTATGCTTACTCGACATTAGCATATTAGGCTCGAGCCTGGCTGAATAGCAACATAGGAGAGTCTACTGAAGGAGTGGCTAGACGTCTGGTTGGTTTTGGGGCAACAATTGAATGTGTCTGCACAGACATCACATCCACGATTCACGATTCACCTCTTTGTTGTCTCCGTCGTATTCCTGCCAGTGGTAGTTCGCAACTAGTTACTAGACATTTGTGATTAGTCGCCCGCAATTGACTTGCAGGTTTTTAGTACCTCCTGACGTCATCTATGTCTGACGGGAACCATTACTATCTCCTTTTACATTTTCAAAACACTCGCCTTTGATTTTTTTACGGTTGAAACGATGTCAGACATCCAGGTCGGAGTCCTCGAGGATGAATGTTAGTAACACACTAACCATGTATTCGTTTGCGTTGCTTACACGCTTTCGTCGTTTCCAAGTATTGCGGAACTGGGGTGGCGGGCACCCTACGGGCGTGGCGAAAGAAACAAAAACAGCAAGCAAGCTGGAGATCGAACTCAACGGCAAGCTCAAAACAGCTGGTGAGCGGAAGCACAGGAAAGCAGCGCCAGAAGATGCGGCGGTAGGTGAGAAACGCGAGCGTGAAGGAGTAGTTGAAGAAAAGGCAGAGGAGGAGGCTGGAAAGGTGGCGAAGAAAGCAAAAGTATTACCTGATGCCGCTGTCATTCAAGGTGAACGCTTCTCTGTTCCTTTCTAACATAGGATCACAATTCAATTTCTTTCCCAGAATTCCCTACTCCGATCACTAATACAGTTAGTCGGACTGCGGCGGTGAACCCTTTGATTTCTGCAGCAGCACTGAAGGACAAAATAACTGCACTTCAAAAATCTATGCAAGATGTGAAGGAAAGGTATCGATCAATAGGGGCAAAGCTAGACAACGCAGGGATCGCCAAAGCCAATCTGAGGGCGTTAACTATTGATAACGGTACCACGGTGTATCGGGCAAAGAAGAAACAGGCGAGTCCGTGGTATATGAGTCAAATGCAATTACCTGTTCTGTTCAGATTGCCGGCGATGGCACGGCGTTGGCCAACGACCTGGCTCCCACTGGCAACAACATCGCTCAGCTCACCGCTCTACCTCAACCACCCATTGTGGGTGCTGTGTATGCTCCTCGTACCATCAACACAGATAACTTCACGCATCAAACAATTTTGACCTTGGTTCAATTCTATAATGAGGATTTCAATATTTTGGTGGGCGATGATGTAGCTGTTCGTTCGCATAAAATTCGCGAGTGGCTGATCTGCTAGTTTTGCACCACAATTTCACTGTCTAATAAAGACATAGTTACACTTGTCAGTGATTGCAGTGATTTCAGTTACCAAGCGGTGCACCACCAACGCGTTTATTGTGCCATCCTACAGCCACGGCACCCATACCGTCAGGGATCTGTGTGCTCTGCCAACAGTACGGTAGACGGTACAGTTTGATGCCGTTTGATGCCGTGTTTGTACGGCCGTACACAGGATGTATGGCGCAGGGATTGCCACTCAGCTAGGTGCTGTTTTAGCCCATGACTGTAGTGCAACACACTCTGGCTTGCGCATAGACCAGTCCCGTGTCCGACAGTCCTGTAGTCTTGCCTCAGCGACATAACAAGGCACTTTATGTGCAAAAAAACCATACAGCGCTGCAACAATGAACCACTTTGCAACCAGTACATCGTTCGAGATTTTTGCCGTCCGGCTGAGCAGCGGAAATGCAGGCCGAGCAGTACTTTGGCAGATTCGCGATGTAGAGTACAGATACATCAGGTTTCACAGTAACGATTCTATCACCTTGGCAGCCGTCAACCTGTGTTCATGCAGGGGGTTAAGCCAACAAAAAAAAATTGGTTGCGAGAACGCGACACACCTGGACGATACTGCCTTCGAGAAAAAATGCCTCTTCCCCTTGAGAACTCCTTCAACCAGACCCTAATCTCGAATTCAGATCTTAACCAGAAGCCATAGAGATGCTCTTGTGTTTGAAAGGGTGCAGTTGCTTCAGACGCTTTTGACATTACCACATTTAACTGGCGTCTTGATTAGCATGTTCTTTCTGCATTTGTGTTCGAGGAACAAGGGATCTTTCCTTTCCTTTTCCTGATGCGCTGCTCGAAGTCTTGCAAAGTCGAACATGGTGATGGACGCCGTGAGAAACAGCCAGGCCTCCTTAGTCAGGTGACTCAGGTCCTCAATATCTTCGGCCTCTTCCCTCGTTGCGTTGCAGCTCATCTCAAGGCTCTTTACTTTTGGGCTGGTCCACTAGTTCTCCTTCGTCTCGTCTCACTTAGTGCTTATGGAACCCCCGCTATTCAATTCGAGCTTGTCCTGAACACCATCCTGTTCTTGAGCAGGGAAGGCGCTGGCTACACCAGTGTATACGGAATAAGATCCCTTCTTTCATGGCCTCCATCCGCAACGAAGTTGGTCGCTATTTTCACTTTTCAGCCATCATCAATGATCTTGTACGTTTCAGGGAGAATACAACTCCATTTTGGGACGAACGCTCTTACGCGTCTCTCTAAGCATGACCGCGTAGTCCATTGTGAAACATTTCCTCACGGAAGGGTACAAGTTGATCCTATCCTGGTTCAGTCCCTTGCTGGTTCCGCAGTCGCCGTCAACTATGGTTGGCTTCATCGTCCATCTCCTTTTTTCATCACCTTGTCATCCTCCAAAGAACCACGGAGAAAACGGCTTCCCACGCTATAATTTTCCTCGTCTCAGCCCAAATCTCCTTTTCTTTCTCGTCGCTCCCCCTTACCTACCAATAGCTCTTCGCATCCTCCTCCCGCTACGATACCTTGGAACTAGCGCACCCACTGTTCTACGCGCGTGGATCTACTACCTTCCTTTTCTCGCCCTCAATGGTGGGTTGGCGGCTTTCGTAAGCAGTGTTGCGAACCCAAAGGATCTCGCGAAGCAGAGCAGGTAAATCAACGTGACTTGGCTTCTCGTGCAGCCCTGACGACGAGTTCAGATACATGGCATGCTTCTCAGCGTTGTACACAGCTATAGCTGTTGCGTTCTATAGGTTCACATCACTTGGCGATACCTCACTTGCTTATGCCAATATAATCAATTTCACAACCCGCATTGGTTATTGCATCCATTTCACCAACATGTACTACTCGAAATTGCATCATAGACATCTGGTATCCTGGGCTGAGACGTTGCCGCCCTTACCATTTGCGCTGGTGACCCTCCTTTCCGGTGCACTGTTGAGAACTTTAGTGGATGTACCCGTCCCAAGTACAGGACTTGCCCTTCTATTATGGAAGGACGTGATATCATCAACTGTATGCGCGGGTTTGCTCGCAATAGCTTGCGCAGTCGAGGGCGTTATTGATACCAAAGGCTTTGCGCAGCTAAGTGATGTAGCACGGACGTTGTGCCATGGTTGATGCCCAAATTTGGAAATCATTACTGACATTCAATAGGCAACGACTAAATGGCTGATCCATTCGCGAAGTTATTGTGACAACACGATGGAACCCAACTTGGCCACCAATTAGCCGCTAAGTCAAAATTAAATATTTGAATGCTAAAGCCGCTTTTTGCGCGACAAAGTTCCTGTTGTTTTCAGCTATCGCGATGTTGAAAAGCATACGCGGCCTTTAAACAGCGGTTGCCGATTATAGAGACATGCCTGGTGTACATAATCGGCCACTATCAACCCAATTCGAAAACAGACGGCTGACACTCACCAAAGAAAGGAGCATCTACACATATAAACGCGACCTTCCGCCGATTCTCTTTCTTCTCTACTTTCATATCCTCACCTGCATTTGCTATCAGCGAATATCCTATCATAATCATGAACGCTATTACCATCTCTCAGTCTCGTCCTGCCCACCGCCCTCTTCACAAGCTCACTGGCACCATTACCCCTTCCGTTTTAAAATGGTGCCGTAACGTGATCTCGCGCTGGACACAACGCGCTCAGCATGGAGAGCGGGACAAAGGCGTAAGTGCCCTCTCCTATTCAACCGACAACTCCTGACATCCTTCTATAGGGGGACATTGGGATGGGAAACAAAAACTTGTCGAAGTTCCTCAGCAACGAGAGTGATGATGTTGCTGAGGACGAGTGGGACGAGTGGGAGGAGAATGCGATGCTGGACATCGCCGAGGTTGTCGCCGAGGTTGTCGAAGAGCTCGACGTTTACAAAGGTGTGTGGAAAGAATGGGATGACGCTGACATTGTCATAGATTCGGCCAAGTTCGACGACGCCAGCTTCTATTCTGATGACTCGGCGAGTTGGGATTCCTCTGACGACGAAGACGAAGCTCCAAAGGTCGATGTGGAAGAGGTGGTGGGATTGTTTTGGTGTTGCGACGACTCTACAAGCTCCGAGGATGAGGCGGTGAAGGTGAGTGACAAGAGTGAATGTAGTGAGCCTGAATATTGGGATTCCTTCGCCGACGACACGTTCAGCGGTGAGGTGTTCATCCCCTCTGTGGTTGAAGAGATCAACATCTTCGAAGGTTTGTTTGATGACTTTAACGACTCTAACGTTCCTGTAGATTCACCCGAGATCGTCGAGGGGAGCTTCTATTCCTACCACTCCTCAAGCTGGGATTCCTCTTGGGATTCTGAAGACGGGGCGGCGGCTGGCGACGGCAAAAGCTACGACTTGGACTGGCCCGTGGTCGAGCAAATTTACGACATGTACTTGGAACTTTGAACGACTTGGGTGGATAGGGAGGGAAAGGGATATTCACGTTCGGTTATAAGCCTGCATCGCGAAGTTGAACTAAAAGCACGTTAAAAACTGGATGCAATGGGTTGTGTAACGGGATAACGTACAGGTTTATACTAGACGCAGCGAAGATTGTATGCATGGTTTCGTGCAAATTTTTGACAAGACACGCCCCCGGTCGCTTAGGGTCTTTGAGTGTTCACGACAGCGCCGCACGCCGTGGATTTAATAAGCGTTGTAGTATCGACAAGATCTTCGGACAGGCAGCACCGGCGCACCGCTATCACCACTTGGCCTCCCGAACATGAATTCAGGAATAAAATTGTCACGTGACAATGACGCTAGTTCTGGCATTCTTCTGACTGTGATCAAGAAATGCTAATCCATACGTCAATTTACCAACCTTATGCGCGCAGGTCGTCTACAAGGCT
>KN818284.1:30667-46545 GCA_000827485.1 Amanita muscaria Koide BX008 | reverse complement strand
ACTGACCTTCTTGACACATCATCTGGTTCAAGATTCTTGCCTACGGAGGCAGATCAACCGGCGCGTCTGCGTCTGTTCCCACTTCCTTCCACGAACGGTAAGAGCTTTATTCTTGAACTTTTTCGTCAAATCCAGTTACCAGCCTCTCCCGCTCACGCGTCTGTGTCTCAAACGTTCAATAGCGGACCTGTACCTGTACCTGTACACCCTATACCACCTACTAAAAGTTCCTAGCTGGGATCCCTCTAGAGTCTAGATGACATATCACAAACTGCAACCTCTCCCGCTTCTACAATGACAGGGATGGGTATGGTTATGTTTCGCGAAGCACCAGTCGTGTCTAGGCCTCCAAATTCTTCACCTCAATTGAAAGTAAAAAGTGGTGCGGTCAATCTAATATGGCTAGCACGGGGATGTCATTCGTACGGGAGCGTCGGAAGGACACTTGGCAGGTATGACCTGTACTACCCAGCCGTCGGTCCGCTGATGTTAGTGTGAAAGTCTCATTAGTGCATGGCGCGCTCTAACTGCGCTGTTACTGGTGCGCCTGTTTAATGTCGACTCTTCTATGAGGCTGACTCCTTCACAGAATATCAGGATACTTGTTTTTAGCGCTTTAGCATGTATCGGCTAACGGCACCTACAAATATATGCGAGAAGTTTCTTAGAATCTTAAACCCATCCACGCATCATTTTTTCATATGTTAGGTGAACTGACAAGCAGGCGATCCCAATGCCGCATTGACATGAACATGAATAAAGTGGATACAGAGATGATAGCGATGCGCGCATCCGAGGACTCCTCAAATCCAACAATACTACAACTATTATCACTTGCAAATACTCGAAACACGACAATATACTTAGGTGTGCAGTGACTAGCGCGCCAGCAACGGTTTCTCATTCAGTCAAAGGACACAACAACTGCAGATAACAGGAGAACTGCAACTGCATAAACGGTGAATCCTGTTCTTAATTCGGTTTTGCCTGCAGAGTTTGCTGTTAAACTAGTATTCCCGATGCTAGTGCACCATACCCGAGACTCAGATTAGCTAAGGCTGCTTGGAGCAAAAGGAAAGGAAGGTACATACACGAAATTATTAAACTGGAATGACCAGTTTCCTTCTGCAGCATTATTGGATCCATTGACGTAAATTGTGATATTGGACGAGATGTCTGTCCTCAACGATCCTGCTATCTGTTGTGGTTGGCAACTCTGCGGGCTGTTAGAAACAACAACCTGTTCCTGGTTGTTGATCAAGATGCTGAAGGAAGCATTATCTGATGAGATGTCAAGGTAGATCCAAGGGCCTGTTCAACAGTGAATCGGTGAGCACCGTCGTGATAACTTGCGATAGGAAGCTACTTGCTTGCTTTGACTGGGACCATATACGTCATCCATTGATTTGGACTGCTCGTTTTATTTGAGGTGAACGGCGTATGGCACGGGGAATCCTGGGGTTTCCATCCATTGCTCCAAGTAATAAGGGGATCGGTAGCGCCTATGAAATATCCACCTCCAGGAAAGATGACAGGAGCAGTTGATGACGGAAAAGTAATGGTACTAGTAGAAGCTACAGTAGTACAGGAAAGTTAGGGCACTATGTTCTAGTATCTGAAAACAGACTCAGGACTGACTGGAAACCAATGGAGTTGTAGTCGAGCTTGAGATATCGCTGTTGCTGGTGGTGGTGGCAGCGGCAATGTTCAGCAAAAACGAAAGTAGTGCAACGATATGACGCATGTCGAAAAAGTGAACGAAGCGGCATGCATCCCCCAACAAAGCTTTAATGGAAGCAGCTTGAAGGAGTTTTACAGCATTTATTAAACAGCACATGCTTGATAGGTACCACGAGTTAGTTAGTCCTGTGCTGCCAGTCCGAAGTAGCCGCAGAGATACCAAATATAGCTCTTCTCGTGCATGATCGCATGATCCGTCCATGTGGCATCATCCCGCTGCGTTTTCTTGCTTCTCCGCAACTTGAAGGCTGTGTAAAGAATGTCCCGTTTGAAGTGTGCTCTTTTTGAAGTGTGCTGCCATGATATTTCGCATTGTATTGTCGACATGTTCGATTGAGATTCCATAGCGAGCTGTAAGGTTTTTATTTCCACGCTTCAAGGAGGCGTCTGATCGCGAAAGGTGTCGAACGAACTTTGTGATCGGGGCAGCAATTGATGGTTATCAGTTGGTTTGAATAGGAGAGGGTCACTTATGTACGCCTTCCGTGCTGCATGCGAGATCACCATTTTGAAACGAAAGGGGTAATGGTGCTAGTGAGCTTATGAGGGGGAGGGCGGTGGGCAGGACGAGACTGAGAGAAAATAATAGGATTCATGATTATGATATTCGCTGATAGCAAATGCAGGTGAGGATATGAAAGCAGAGAAGAAAGACTCGGAGAATTGGCTGAATGTATTTATGGGTAGATGCAGGATTCCTTTCCTTTGTGTGTCAGCCGCCTGTTTTCGAATTGGGCTGACAGGTCGAGGACTTGCGGGTTATGTACACCAGGCTGGTTGTATAATCGACAACTCGCTGTTTGGCCGCAGTTGTGGTTCCGGCGTGAAGTTTTCACATGACAATGAGTTCGGAGCTGTTCGATTGGTACCCATGGATTTCCGTGTTCAGGTTTTCAATTTACATTATTCTATAGAATAACGGGATTGGATTCGCGTGTTTGTGGTTACGTTTTTCGATTATCTGTAAGAGGTTTCTTCAGTTAAACCCTGCCCGCATCTCATATAAGTATTAGGTAAATCCACGAGCAGGCGATACCAATACCGCATTGACGTGAACAGAACAGAGTGGACTCCCACTATGATGGCGTTGCGCATAGAGTTGCTCTTCAAATTCAACAATATTACAGCTACTTTATCATCACTTGTGGTTTCGGTGTGAGTATGACTAGTGCGCCACAACGCTTTCTCATTCAAACAAAGGACATGACAACTGCAGATAACAGGAGAATTGAAACTGCAGAGACGGTGACTCCTGTTCTTAATTCGGTTTTGCCAGCAGAGTTTGCTGCTAGATCAACATGCGTGATGCTAGTACACCATACCCAAGACTCACATTAGCTAGGGCTGCTTGGAGCAAAATGAAAGGATGGTACATACAGGAAATCATTAAACTGGAATGACCAATTGCCTTCTGTAGACCCATTGACGTAAATTGTGATAGACGAAATGTTTGTCCCAAACGATGCTATCTGTTGTGGTAGGCAACTTTGCGGGCTGTTAGAAACAACAAGCTGTTCTTGGTTGTTGATCAAGATGCTGAAGGAAGCATTATCTGATGAAATGTCAAGGGAGATAGGGCCTGTTCGACAGTGAGTCGGTGAGCACCGTCGTGATAACTTGCGATAGGAGGTTACTTACTTGCGTTGACTGGTACCATATACGTCATCCATTGATTTGGACTGCTCGTTTTATTTGAGGTGAACGGCGCGTTGCACGGGGAACGCTGGGGTTTCCATCCATTGCTCCAAGTAATAAGTGGATTGTAAGCGTCTATGAGTTCGCCTACATATAAAGGCCCAGGACTCGGTCTCGGAGAGATGACCGTTGGAGTGTCAGTCGATGACGGAAAAGTAATGGTAGAAGCTGCAGGTAAGTTAGGGCACTACTGTCTAGTACCTGAAACAAACTAGGACTGACTGGACAGCGATGGGGTTGTAGTCGAGCTTGAGGTATTGCCGTTGCTGGTGGTGGTGGCAGCAGCGATGCTCAGCAACAAAGAGAGCAGTGTAACAGTATGACGCATGTCGAAGGAGTGGACGAAGAGGGCATGCCTCCCCCAACAGAGCTTTAATCATGCTGTATAAGTGTATAATTAGAATCCCTGCTTCCCATCGTAAATAGAGCGTCACCAACTGTTGCAGCTCGGAGCCATGACTTGGATCGGGTTTATGAATAGTCAGCGTTTCAATGCAGTGCACCGAGCCATCGTCTATCTGGTAGCTCTGACGGCAAATGAAGAAAGAAGCAGCTTGAAGGACTTTTTACAGCATTTATCAAACAGCAAATGCACAGGAACTTGAACTTGATAGCTACCACGGGGCGGCCGGGAATGCACACCGTTAGTTAGTCCTGTGCCAGTCAATGATACTAGATAAGTATAGCTCATGATCGGTCCGTGCATCCCGTGAGAACTTAACCCAGCGGGATGATGCTCTACTTATTCTCTCCTCCGCAACTTGAAGGCGGTGTAAAGGATGTCCCGTTTGAAGTGTGCTCCTTGAGTCCTTTTCGTCAGTTAGCGTTTGATCGAGGTGTTGAACGTAACTATCAAGTCTTTGTGTGATCGGACGCGTGCACGACACGTGACGTATGTCCGTTCAGGTTTCCGTGTCACACTGCCGTCAAGTACTACAACTCATACCTGTATGACTTCCACTCTTCGTAATGGGGAAGTGGGGAATACTCGTCAAAGGAGGGATAGAGGTGGCAAGGGGTTCGGATTCTTCGGAATTACGGCCGTAATCAACACAATCCCCAAGCTTGATTTCGAGGTGGTGGAGTGTGGAAGGTACATGTACAAATTTCGCTGCGTCCTATGACTAAATCAGTATGTCTTCTGTTGGTTACACAATCCATCCAGCTTTTAACGTGCTTTTAGTTCAACTTCGCGATGCAGGCTTATAACCGAACATACGCGAGTCTTAAGCCCGGGGGCCACGACAAGGCAAGCACGAGGAAGAGAGGCCAAGTCCTCTCCACCTTCCCCGGGACACACCTTGCACCACCTTCATTGAATATCTCTTCCCTTCCCTATCCACCAAGTCGTTCAAAGTTCCAAGTAGATGTCGTAAATTTGCTCGACCACGGGATAGAGCCAGTCCAAGTCGTAGCTTTTGCCGTCGCCAGCCGCCCCGTCTTCAGAATCCCAAGAGGAATCCCAGCTTGAGGAGTGGTAGGAATAGAAGCTCCCCTCGACGATCTCGGGTGAATCTACAACAATTTCAGAGTCATTGAAGTCATCGAACAAACCTTCGAAGATGTTGATCTCCTCAACCACAGAGGGGATGAACACCTCACCACTGGACGTGTCATCGGCGAAGGAATCCCAAGTTTCCGAATATTCAGGATCACTACATTCACTCTTGTCACTCACCTTCACCACCTCGTCCTCAAAGCTTGTAGAGTCGTTGGAACACCAAAACAATCTCACCACCTCTTCCACGTCGACTTTGGGAGCCTCGTCTTCGTCGTCAGAGGAATCCCGACTCGCCGAGTCGTCAGAATAGAAGCTGGCGTCGTCGAACTTGGCTGAATCTATGACAATATCAGCGTCATTCCATTCATTCCACGCACCTTTGTAAACGTCGAGCTCTTCAACAACCTCGGCGATGTCCAGCATCGCTCTCTCGTCCCACTCGTCCTCAGCAACATCATCACTCTCGTTGCCGAGGAACATCGACAAGTTTTTGTTTCCCTTGTCAATGCCCACCTATAGAAGGATGTCAGGAGTTGTCGTTGGGTTGAATAGGAGAAGGCACTTACGCCTTTGTCCCGCTCTCCGTGCTGAACGCGTTGTGTCCAGCGCGAGATCACGTTACGGCACCACTTTGAAACGGAAGAGGTAATGGTGCCAGTGAGCTTGTGAAGAGGAAGGCGGTGGACAGGACGAGACTGAGAAACGGTAGTAGGATTTATGAACATGATAGGATATTCGCTGATAGCAAATGCAGGTGAGGACATGAATGTAGAGGAGATGGAGAATCGGCGGAAGGTCGCGTGTTTATGTGCAGATGCCCCCTTTTTCTGTGAGTGTCAGCCGACTGTTTTTGAATTGGACTAACAGTGGTGCAGATTATCGATTCTGACCCAACCTGTTCTCGTGATCATCACCGATCTAGGGAATTACTCAGAAGCCATGGTAGGAATATCATGTTTCGACATTGTGAGCGCATATATATAAGAAAACTCCAACAATTTTGACAAGCGGCTCTACCCTAACTTATCAGTGGCTGACAGATCGGATCATGGTTGGGCGTTGTATAACCGTCCTAGCTGGCTCTAACCCCATCGAGGTGGAAATTGGAACCTGAATCTGAACGCGAAGCAGAGAATATTGACGGCTTACGCCTTGTGAGCATGTAGTATTCACAGAAGCGATGTCTTGAAGGTTGACCCGATCGCAGGCCATCATTTTCCGGCAAGTACAGCACGACACTTTCTTTAACCAAGCAATTTCATCTTAAAGTTCGTCGCCATACCAATGATCATGTTTTCTCGAATTTTTCGATCGGTAATAATGATAATGATGCTTCCAATTACTCTGAACCCACAACCCCAAAGCTGGCGCAGAGTGATACAGAGAGTCAATTTGACCAGTGTCTTCGGATTCTCTTGCATCACCATATGGCATTAATCACTTCTCCCGCATCCCAAAATCTTACTCATCCCACAAAAAGGCTCAGTTTGTAACCTATCGTCGTCACTTCAAAGCTCGCTATCCACGGAGCCGCTCAACTAACGACCTTTGTCAGGATGTCTGTCCGCCATCGTTGTCCGCATATGACAAGGATTTCAACAACTGAAACCAGGAGTCAAGCGATTAGATACTAACGACTGCAACGTAGTTCGCGGGTCAGACAGGAATCCCTACAAATCCTTTGCCTTCGACCCTTAACAAGCGCTCAATAACCTTCATTCCCTCCAGCACCTTTTCTTCCTCGAATTTCCTTCCTACGATCTGGACACCAACAGGCAGACCATGCATGTCAACAGCGTCGTATGCTTTTTCCTGCGACCTCTCGATAGCATTTCGTGGCTTGTGAGACCCCAAAATAGGATAGTCGGCGGACTTTTCATGAAATGTGTCTTTCATGCGGTCGACATGTGTAACGGGGACAACACCGGCACTATAATCGAGCTAGAAGGCACTCTCAGAACTAAACCTAAATAACTGGTGCAAACCTACAAGATTGAACAAGAAAGTATAGTTGCATGATTTCCATCCTTCTTTTATCTGACCGTGCCGTTGTGCAGGCAAAGGATTCGGGACACAGAGCACGAAATCCAACTTTTCATCATTTAGAAATTGGTGCCAGCGTGCACGGTATTGCTCTCTTTTCGCAACAAGCGAGAGATACACTGGCATTGTTTTGGCGTGCCAACCTTCAAGAAGAGTGGCGTATGTATTGTCGCGTTTGATATAGCGAAGCCACCATATCCAGATTTTCTTCACAAAACGAGGGAGAGAAAGTCCTCGGAATGCTTGCACCATGCCTGGGGTGTTGGTTTCGGAGAGGCGCATAGGACGGGATGCAGTCGCGCCTGAAATAACAGTAAGTCTATGAATTTGCATTAATGCGCTCTTCCTAACCTCCATCTGCCAAGACGAGTTGCGAACCGATAGACAACCCCTCTAGTGGGCTAGGTGGATGACTAAAACGTAATCGTTAGGAAATACTTATCGTATGTGTTTATTGACTAACGCGTCGACGACGTCGTGGCCGTGGGTTTTCAGAATGTCGACCACCATCCCAAGAGCTCGTTCGCAAGCGGGTGAGGGAGCGACAATACCTTCTCGAATGAAAATAGGCACAAGGATCGGCGTTCGAATCTTACCATCATCCCACATAACTCCCCACCTCAACTTCTGCTGGGATAGATCAGTGGTCCTCCAAGGAATCGGAACACACTGTCATTGGCGAAATCATGTCAAAATCAGCAACGAAAGAAACAGAGGACTGTACGGTGTGATCATATTCCCAGGGTTTCATGCTCTGAATCGCTTTCCAAACTGTTTCTAGATCTTCCAATGTTCTAGCCAAAGGTCCAAACACGCCAGGAACGCCTTCTTGACCCGGCGTAGCCGCTGCATTCCCGACGATCGGAAAGCGACCAAAAGATGGACGGATTGAGTATACTCCAGAGTAATGTGCAGGTACACGGAGAGATCCTAACCCGTCGGATCCGATGCCAATCCTGGAACCGCCCAGTGCAAGAAGGGCAGCTTCTCCGCCGCTGGACCCACCTGGCGTATGTGTCGCTTTATAAGGGCTGTTCGTGGTGCCAAAAATGTCCGACGCAGACTCGAAGGACAAGAGCGTGATGGGCAAATTAGTTTTGACGAATGGAACGGCTCCAGCATCGCGCAGGAGTCGCACAATACTAGAGTCCTTGGGGGCGGGTTTCCCGATCCTTGCAGAATACCCGACACAGTAATCCCATCCTTCGATACCAACAGTCTAACGGGTGGTACGCGGCGCAATTAGACGTCAAAAAACAATAAGACAGATGAATACAAGCATACATCTTTCAAGCTAATAGGTACTCCAGCCAAGGGGCCTTGTCGATTGCAAGTTTTTGCCCACTTTTCGGCCACGCCGATCATAACTTCAGTAAGGCAATTTGTATCATTGTGCACTAATAATGCCTTCTTCCCATATGCGCGCAGGATATCCAATGGTTCGACTGCAACGACCCCCGGTTTGGGCGAGAGACCCTTGGATTGAACTGCCTCGACAAGCGCCTTGACGGGCTGATTAAGGATCACCTTATCAGCATCCGTTAATGCAGTTTGATATACGGAAGGCAGATCGTCAATGCGTTGTTGCCGCTCTTGTTGTTTGAGGGCGCTGGGTCAAGGCAAATGAGTTGACGTTGCAGTGTTTTCGATGACTCTTACCATGCTTTGCGGTGGGCAGTGGAAAACAACATGGTGAGACCATCTCATCATGGTTTCTGCCATTAAAAGCTTTGATAGTGAGAGTTTTCGTAGCCTGGGAGTCGACACCGAGTAAGTAGAACAGGTGTGATCAATGATCTAGCATTCGTGTATTTAATTTGGTTGACATCTACCTCAAGATAGATAAGATGGCGGAAATAGTTCTAATCGCAAGTTGATGAGATAAAGCAATTGGGTCGTGTGGATAGACGGTTGGATGTACAATACATGCGCATGCGCATCAGATCTCACGGACCAAAATGACTTATAGTAGTTATCATCCTACAATCATCGATTCACCTCCTACCCCCAGGTCCCCCACCCCTGTGATGGTTCTGATGACCAGGATGACCGGGACGGCCCCTGTTATTGTTGGTAGGGTCGTAGCAATTCCCAGTCCATGTATTGCACTCGCAATACCCGTAACAATGACTACTGGAGCTACACGTCCCGCTGCAACTGCGCGGATATAGCGACCGTTCTAGTGAACTTCCAGCTTGTCTGGAGGCCACCAACGATGGAAGTGTGGAGCCAAGAATGGCTGCTGTGACGACAACAAGTAGTTTCATGTTTAGGTGGGTTGTTCGCCTGTTAGAAACGTCAATTCAAGGAGAAAAGAGGGCGGAATACAGTACTCACTGCAAGAGCTCGAAATAAGTCTGGCGACTGCAGTTTCTGTATGTACGGTATGACACTTATACCAAGTTCCCGGCTTAAACCTTTAGGAGAAATCCTTTAGCGACGTGTCGTTCGTGTGGCAACATTTAGCAGTATGGTATAGTCTGTGGATATGTCTAGACGACGGTAAGAGGGATAGATAATGAAACATTCTAAAAATAGGCTCGAACTGATGGTAGTAGGACATTTTTGATAACGGCGGAATGGCGAGCAGGGCCAATATGACGCCCTTTTTTCTTTTTTTCTTTTTTTCTTTTTTTCTTTCCCTTTTTTCTTTTTTTGGGCGCTTGACTTCGGTTAGTCCATGTGCGAGGCGCGCTTGCTGCTCCAACAACAATGCAGGGAACAGAAGATGCAAATCCGGTGACGTTAGGACACATGCGCCTCCACTTTATGACTTGTAATTGTCTTCTAGAATAAGTATCACAAGACTGTGTTGGTGTGGCAAGCGCGCAGGATCCGAAAGGCTGAACCATGCGCTGTGTGGTCCAGGCTTATGAGTCGTTCCGTCACAGACGGAGGCAAGACGCCAAGATCTCCTAACCACAGAAAATATATTTCCTTTCTTCGATAATTTTAGGTGTGTATGTCCCATCCATTGCCTACGCTGAGAAGAGTTGCGTGTGAGTGTCCACCCACAACCCGACCAGCAGACATATAGTAAACGCTCGCTCTACACTCGGGACCGCACGACGATCAAATAAGTCGGTCGGTTCTCTTCTATGACACTTCCCAGTATGGTCTCGTGCGATTGTCTTTAATGGAAACCGTACGCGAAAGAAATAAACAGCAGCGCGTATCGTCGCGTATCAGACACATTGTAGATTGATCCAACAAGGGTCGTGGACGAGGGGAAAAGCTGGGAAAAACCATGATGATCAGCCATCAATGCATCAATTCACAGTGGTCCAGTGACGCTGACGAGTCGACGATTACATACCTGATAGTCTGATACCTCTACATTCGCATCGATGTGGGATCAATCTCTCGATTCTCTCGGAACGGAGCCAAAATGGGGTTTTGGAAACATTAATCATCATTGTTCTGCGCAACCATCTCCAAACCACGCGGGGGTCGGAGCAAACGCAAACTCCAAGACAGTCACGATCAAAGTTACTCTTCCCATTGCTGATAAGTGGAAATAGCGTCTGCTCTAGTGAACTTGCGGCTGGTATGGCGGTCACCACACAAGGCCGTGTAGAGCCAAGAATGGTTGCCGTGGTGACAAATGGATTGGATGTTCGCCTAGTAGAGACATCGAATCAGGGCGGAAGACAGTACTTACTCTTGATAGTGGAGTGAATAGACTAAGATGGGGCACCGGTGGGGCGTATGCGCCTCCACTTTACGGCTTCTAGAACATAATAAGCGCTGTTCGATATATCCTGGAGATGATGTGAAGGATTTTACTATGTACTTCCCTTTCAAAGTGACAATCATCTATTTGAATGTCTTATTTTTTATGGTGCGCTCTACTGGCAACGCCAGACAACTGTATCCCTACCATATCGTAAGTATTTCTGTGTAATCCAACGTACTGGTATTTCTATCAAAGGCTCTTGCCAAACGACGGGTATCATTGCAAGGCAGATGTGAGTCTTTGTGAGGACCACCACCGCACAGCTAGCGACAATGTCAAGCACAATGGAAGTGTTGAGCTCCGCCAACGCGCTTCTCGCCTTCCACTCTTCCTTAATCCACCGCGTCCAGACAGAGCAACAATCCTACCGGCGACAAATCCAAGCGTTACACGGACAACACCCCTCAACAGAAGAACTATCAAAACTTCCACTCATACCCACACCTTCTCCTTCACCTCCAAGCACAGAAGATGGCGACAGCGACGACGGCGACAACTACTCCCCTCCAGAACAACGGTTAGAAAGACAAGATTTGACAACAGCAAAGCGAGCGCGTGTGGCTCGATACAACAACTACGTTCCCGAGGAAGAAACTATTCGAAACGACTATTCTCAACGATATGTAGACGGGGGCGAGTGGCCGCAGGACTGGGTCTTGGGTGCGGAACCCGAGCATCGGTTTGAAGAGTAAGTGCGAACTCGAGATTCTGAAAGTATTGAACTCCAGGTACTGACACGACACAGGTACCCGAAACAACAGCGTCTTCTTCAGCTCAAAAAAGCCTCCGTCAACAACCACGCAATTCCGCCTCTGTTTCTTCCCTATGAAGACTTGTCGTCTCTACACCCAACTAAATTTGACGTGATCCTTATCGACCCTCCTTTCTCTTCCTCGTTCACATGGCGTCACTTGCAAGACCTTCCGATTCCGAATCTCGCAGCGGATCCAAGCTTTGTGTTCCTCTGGGTGGGCAGTGGTGCAGGGGAGGGTTTAGAACGGGGAAGGGAAGCACTTGCCAAGTGGGGTTATAGAAGATGTGAAGATGTGGTCTGGGTGAAGACGAATAAAACGACGAATATAGGACCTGGGGTGAGTTTCTCTCTCTCTCTTTTCGTTTGATGGCTGATTTCTTTCTTTTGTTGGCAGACAGATCCTCCCACCACGTCATTGTTCACGAGAACAAAACAACATTGTTTGATTGGAATACGAGGCACCGTTCGTCGTTCGTCTGATAGCTGGTTCGTACACTGCAACGTCGGTGCGTCGTCTTCCTTTCCGTGTTTCAATAACACTACACTCATAAGTCACACAACAGACACGGATGTGATTATATGGGAAGGCGATCCCTCAGATCCAACGTGCAAACCACCGGAGATGTACACTCTTATCGAGAATTTTTGTCTTGGTCTACGACGTCTTGAGATATTCGGGCGTCCGTCGTCGATCAGGAGGGGTTGGGTCACTGTCATGGGACCAGGACGCGATACGACTAATCTGGTAAGCGCGGAAGGCGTCAGAGCCGCCAAGTGGGACCGCGAAGGTTGGGAAGAAGGGGTCAAAGAACTTTCGAGCGGTGGTGATGGTGTTGCCAGTGCAAGCGCAAACAAACCGGTCGTGCCTATGACCGCTGAGATTGATGCATTGAGACCAAAATCCCCCGTTCGTGCGGGACAACAAGCACAACAACAAGCGTCTATGCCTGGACCGGGCGGTGGAATCAGCGGTGTTACCCCTGCTGGGATGGGAGCCATGGGGGGCGGAATTGTCAACCCTATGATGATGAACCAGCCTATTGGCGGTCAGAACCAGCTGATGATGCAACCTATGATTCCAATGGGTATGCAGCAGATTCCGATGGGAATGGGTGTTGGCGTTGAAGATGTGAGCATGGTAAGTGGGTGGAATCCGATGATGGGAGGTATGGGAGGTATGAACGGCATGAACATGGGGATGATGGGGAATGTCGGGATGATGGGGAATATGGGTAATATGGGTAACATGGGGAATATGGGGAATATGGGAATGGCGAACATGGCGATGGGAAATGGGTTTGGGTACAATGGGCCCGGGTGGGGCGGCTGGGAGAACGATGGGACGATGTGGATGGGAGGACAATGGGGACCAGACATGTCTTTCGACGGGTATTAGGATTAATCGACCAAGTATCATGCTCGTTCTGTTTCTCACGTCACCCTCACGTATAATCCGTTGTCACTTCACATCCATTCGTTGTCGGGATAAATCGTGACATTGACAGTCGTAGGACGACGCTTCGTCTAATGCCTTCTTTCTTGACTCGATCAGTCCATCTCCCGCGCACTGTCGTCACAGGTATGCACGCAGCACACTATCTGACAAGCAACCTAGATATGCCCTGGAATCTCACGATCTTGGAGCAGTTTCAGTTGGTCAACCGCTATACGACCGACGAGAGCGAATAAGTATTATGGGTCTTGTGTTACCCTCTTGACCGATTTGTTCCACTCTTTCATCACTTTGAATTCCATCGATAAACGGATGAAAGTGGAAACTTGCACGTTTAGCGAAACTTTTTCCACGTTGATGGGATCACGGTGGAACAGGGAGAACAATAAAGAAGGGCAACAATCGTGGTGGCTACTCGTTGCTACCGGACGATCTTGACTGCTTCACCTGCACTATCCGCGGGAATAGGTGCTACTGACACCAAAGTTGCATTAATGAAACAGGGTACAACCAGTGAAAGTACAGTTTCAAAGACGTAACACATAGAAGTACAGAACATCACGACATTATCATAACACTCGATCCTTCATATCAAGAACATCACGATTGCAGAGAAAGCAGCTGCAGCGACGGTGATACCTCCTGGCCCTATTCTGTCGGCCGTCGATGCCAGTGACTGCTCTCCGAAACTGATTATCACCATTCTGCATCAGCAAGCGTTGTTCGGAACTAAAGCAAAGGAAAGACACATACGCAAAGCTATTGAATTCGAACGGACTACTGCTTGACAAAAATCCAGAAGGTATGGAAATAGTGACGTTGTGCGGCCTGCCGGTCTGATTTAGCGTTCCTACCGCCTGATACTGGCAGTTCTCCGAGCTACTATGAGAAGCGTTGATAATTTTGCCATCAACGAACATTTCTAAGGAAGCTTGGTCCGATGAGATATCAACGTAGATTGAAGCGGCTTCGTAATGATGAATTAAATGAGCACCATCTGATACAAAGGTTGACGTACTCGCGTTGGCTGCTGTAATAAACGTCAGCCATTGGTCAGCAATATTCGTTTTCAAGGAAACCTGCGCTGGATCGCATGATGATTTCCCAAACGTCCATCCATCACTCCGAGTGATTTGGGGATTGTTGGCGTTTATAATGACGTTTGTGATGCCAGGTTGTGCGCTAGGAGCTGTAGGAGTGCCCGTCGGCGTTTTGGAAGTGCTAGTGGAAAAAGTCGTTTTGGAAGTGCTAGTGGAGGCCACCGTTTGGGGCGTGTTAGTGGTGGTTGTCGGTTTAAACGTGTTAGTGGGAGCTGTCGTTTTGGAAGTGATAGTGGAGGCTGTCATTAGCAGGTTTGAGCATCACAGTATCATCATGTCCAAGGATTAAGGACTCAACGAGAAGTAGTTGAGGTCGGCGTCGACGGGGGAGGGGGGTTGTTGCCCCCACCACCTCCGCCAGGGTCAGAACATATTTTGCCATTTGGACAGCAACCAATCCTTCCGTCGGTTCCTACTGCGCAGTAAGAGCTGTACCACCATTAGTATTCGCGCATCTGAAAGAGGCGTATCATTACCCGGCATAGCAGCATCCCCCGTCTAAAAAAATAATCAAATTCGGACCATCCAAAGATAGGAAAACACTGGTCTCACCTTGGCAACATTGTTGAGATTTATCGCAGCAATAAATGCCCTCGCAGACATTTTGGTTGTCGTAACAGCAATCTGTATAGACAAAGTCTTTTATTAATCTCCATACAACGAAACCCATGCTCACATCCAGGCGCGGTACAGTATTGCCCAGAAAGGCAACAGTAACCTAAAACGAGACGTAATCAGCACCATCATTCATCAAGTCGTATGTCGTCGCGATTTGAAGACTTGCCAGTATTACAACAGCCATCACCCAACGGACAGCACCGGCCGCTATTAGAGCAATAGCCGTAACCGGGGTTGCAGTATTGCCGCTTCAGTAGGCCGCCTATGATTGACCTCTGCTTCAGGTTTCCTCCACCATTTGCCTTATGGGAATGATAAATGGGTGGTTGAAGAAGGTCGGTGCCAACAGGCGCAACTGCATAGACGCCGAGCAAGAACAAGGCAAGCGCCACAGCAATACGACACATAATTTGGGAATCTGGGGAGAGGGAAATACATCGTCCTAGAGCTGCCCGTTTGGATCTTATACGACTTTCACGCTCGACTTGCCCTACTCTCTCGACTTTGGTGTGGAGCTATAGTGACTATAGTATAAATAGAGATCGATTGGTTCAACGCACGCTTTGATCCCAGTATTCGGGTATGGAAAGCACATACAGCTTTGAAGGTTGATTTGGTGAAGAGCTTCAGGCTGTTCAACCAAAATCAGCAAGTCAAGTGAGACACTCCTCGTATATTTGACATTTTGCGGCTAGAATAACCTTTTTTGACTTTTGAGCATGCGATATCAACCATCACGCGGTCAGGACAGGAACTGAAATGACAGCCAGCGCGGCGGGACTGTCAATAAAAAGTCACACTCCACAGCAGTTCCAGGTCCGAGTCCACAACACACTGTTGAGCACTGTTGAGCAAGGTAGAGGTCAAAATGGTGATATTTCTAAGGTGTCTACGCCGAGTACAACCATGACATGCATGACAGCTTTATACTACGAAGGTGCCAAGCTACTCTAGAACTAAACGAGTCTGCTAAGATATTCAACGCGTCTGGATCTTATGTACAGCATCCTAAGAGCTCCATGCCAAGTCTGCCAAGACATCAAGACATACTAAGTTTGGCTGCCGAACACACACATGATGCTCTGTTATGGAAAATGATTCAAACCAGTTAAATGGAAGAAACACGTCTTTTACCAATCTCCTGTGTACAACTTCAAGTTGAATGATGCACAGACATGTCGAATAGGCTGCATAGGCTAGTTGCAGAGGTCAAGGCCATGGCCCGAGCTATTGGGAAC
>KN818283.1:120280-148104 GCA_000827485.1 Amanita muscaria Koide BX008 | reverse complement strand
GCAAGAGCACAGCACCTGCGTGCCTAACTGGGGTCAAGATCGCGGATCGGCAAGAGGACAATCACTGGCCTGATGCAAGTGACGATAGACTAGAAGAAAATGACGAAGAAGGAGATGAAGAAGAAAGTTTCGCAGGTGGAGGTGGGGACACACGTTCGTTCAAATCCCGGCGGTCAACCGGCATCGATATCGTCCAGGACAACTGCAGCTGTGATGGGTCGTTGGTTGATTTTGTCCCTGGACCTAAGCAATATGCAGAAAGCGTCAGATCTACGTCATCGGGGAAGAGCAAACGGCAGGGCACCACTGCCAGCAGTGCCAGCAACGGCAACAGTAACAGCAACAGTAACCGTCAGGCCATCGCTGGCGGATCGTCTAGGACGTAATTACCAACAGCATTGTCGATTTCCGCAACAGCGGTTCCTCCTTCGGCTACCTCTGTGCTGTCCGTCACTTCCGACACGCCACAACACGCATGCACGCATACAGTGCGGAAGCTACTTGATCAATTAACCGAGATCCACGACGGGAGACAGGCTGCAAGTCAGAAGGTGTGGGACGCGTTCCTCACGCAAAGGAGCACCAGGGCAAAAACCGTTCGGGCTGAGTAACCTCGTCATGCTTCTTCGTTTACTGGAGGCTCTGCTACCATGGCCAACGGCGGTGCTAGCCTCGCTGCTGGGAGCGTTGCTGCCATCCTTGGCATGAAGATCACTGGCGGTACCAGGGGAGGCGATGAAGACGAGGTAGAGAAGGCCCAGATGGTGATAATGGACCGGGAAATGTGGTTGCTGAGATGTGGGGAGGATGATGCCTCTGAATGTGTTTTTTGGAGGTAATGGCGTTGAGGTAGGGAAGCTCAAGAGGGTTTTGATCGCATACAGTTGGTAGGTGGTGCTGAACTTGTTTCCTTCTCAAGAGGCGCTGACGATTGAGACTTGCCACAGACGTAATCCTGCAGTGGGATACTGTCAAGGCATGAATCTCGTTGCCTCAACACTGCTACTTGTATTTGCGGACGAGGAAGACGCCTCTCGCTGCAATTGTGGAGCGTATTCTCCCGAAGACTTCTTTCGCCTTCTCTGCTCCCTTCTTGGGCGTGTCCCTCGTTCTATTGGATTACGTGCAAGAACACATCCCAAAGCTGTACGATCACCTGAACGAACTGGACCTCGACCTTGCTCCCATCTGCTTCTCCTGGTTCTTATCCCTGTTCACCGCCTGTTTGACAGTTGAGGTAAGTGTTATGTTTCGACGTAAGGCTTGGCATTGATTGCACCTACCCAGACCCTGTTCCGAGTGTGGGACGTTTTCCTCGTCGACGGTTTAGATGTCTTGTTCCGCGTTGCATTTGCCATACTTAATAGCAACGAGCAAGAGCTATTGCGCTGTGAATCGATCCATTACGCGTACGTCACAAACTTGCTGACAGGAATGTGGGAGGCCGATCGGATATTATGTCTCATTTCGCTTCCATACGGACCTCGTAAATAGACGGACACACTCATGTTGAGCACCTCAAGCAGCTTACTTCAATATCACAGAGTTCGCTTTCTTGCATCATATCCTGCAATTCATACAGGGCCTACTTGGGCTCGAGCCCAATCTGTTTCACTATCACATTGTTATCTGAATATTTTTCCATGTTATTAGATAATATATGTATTTCTAATTTATTTTATCGTGCGACTCGACAGCGGGCAGACCGTCATAACACGTCCTGCTCTTCATACTGTAAATGCTTCAGTCACAGCAACATTAGCGCATAGTTGTGGTTTTAGTGTGGAGACTGTGGATGAGCATTTAGGCACGTTTTTCTTTTAGGCCATTGGTTATCCTGGAATACTGACACTGAACTAGAATGCGCAGGATACGAACGTATTTCTGTCCACGTCCATCGCAATCAATCACATATTTATCTTCATTCCATTCCTAGTACCGCCTTAAAAAAAACAAGGTTTAAAAGAAGTTAAGTCATTATGGCGTCAACGACCCAGCACATTTCCGGTCCACAGTTAAGTTTGCTGTCAGGTATACTTTGTTGTACTCATCGTCACTTATTACGCGATGGGGTAAACCTGCAGGGAAAACAAGGTGCCAGTGTCTACTGAACCTCTCGATGCAATGCTTCCACCCAAGGTAACGATGCTCGGTCATCAGGCCTAGGTGAAGGTAGTTGTGAGAGTACTAGTCTACAACCCATCAACGCATCAGGGTGGAGCGCCATGGCTAGCATGAAGTTCGGGGAAGGAGTTCTAGAATGGTGAGCACGAGCACCCCAGCATTAGACTCGTTGTTGAAGTGAGGGAAGGTACAGCGATCCAGGCGTCGTCAGGGATAGGAATGGCGTGGTGTCGAATGCGGGACGACATCCTGCACGATATATGCAAGCATCTTCCCATTCGCACTAAGTTTTCTGTCACGTAGCACCACCCACTACGATGCTCTCTGCTCTTTGCGCGAGTGCCGGATTGGGATATGAGCAATAATAATCTTAAAGGCCTTGTCCTATTTTGGAGTGGTATGTACAGCCTTTTGCGCAACCTGTGCACGAAGCTATATTTAGTATTTCCAGCCCGTTCCTGTCTTTATTCCACGACGCTTCTCACCGACATCCAACATCTCAACCATGTCACCACACGTGCAAAACTCTGCCACAACTATCGACGGAGCCGTCCTTGACGACAAACGCGATCCTGACATTCTGATATCGTCACAAGCATCTGCCGCACCACGACCACGGTCTATCAACCATCCGGGCATTGCGGTTCCTTCAAAAGCTCCATCATTGGATTCATTAAGGGACAGAGATGCTCTGAGCAGGAAGGACAGCAGAGCTGGCGTCTCGATTGCGCCGGTTACTGTCGATCACTCAATCAGGGTGGCGAGAAATGAAGATTATCGTGACAATCCGATTCAAACAGAAATGCCGCTTGTCACGCCCGAACATCCTTCCATTGATCGTGGAGATGTTGTGCAGAGAAGAGAGGTTAGGCACGGGGTCGATCCTACAGAGGCCCCAACTGTCGCAATAGAACCGTGTTCCACGATCTGCAGAGACGGAGATATGGGGAGGGAAGGGGTTCCTTCCATTTCACTATTTCAAGGGTCGTCGAACTTCCAAATTAGCAATACGAATATCAATACAATTGGCGGCAATGCCACCATTATTCGATTTGGTGGTGAGTATGCTTGATTTCTCATGATAATCCAGAAAGTTCACGTGCAAATTAGATGGGCAATTTACAGAAATTCAAAGGAATTTAGTATGCTCAGCTGTATTTATACATTCCGACCAAAGCATAACTCAATATTCGTAGATCTGTGATTATATAGCGAACCTCACCGTGTTGCCAGACATCGACAACAATTTGAAGAAACACATTTTGGTGCGTACTCCACTGCACTATAATGAGTCGTAGCAGTTCTCATGTGCTCCACGTCCAGACCCAGTCAATCATATCTTTACCACGTGCAGAGGCCGTGTTTAATGACTATCAAACCAAGAAGAAGAGCGGAGCATGCTTCGAAGGCACGAGAGTGGCGCTTCTCCGAGAGATGGCAGACTGGGCCACCGACCCAGACGAGTCCAGCATGTACGTACTATCCGGGCTGGCTGGCATCGGGAAATCCACCGTAGCCTACACCATCGCATCACGAGCAGCGAACCCTAAGCTTAATCTCTTGGGCGCCTCGTTCTTTTTCTCGCGAGACGAGGCAGAACGCAACAATGCGAAGAAGCTCTTCACCACGATTGCATATCAACTTTGTGTCTACAATGAGCGCTTCGCGAAGGCCATTGGAGATGTGTTGCTTACGGAGCGCGGATCTGCGGCCACTACGAAGGATCCTCAAGAACAACTCCAAATTCTTATACTGGACCCGCTACGGAGTATCGTCCAGTCACGCGCTCGGCCGATACTTGTCGTCGTCGACGCCCTGGATGAATGCGCCGAGGACGATGAACGTGATGTTGTCCAGGGGCTTAGCCAACTGGTCCGGGAATTGCCATGCTTCAAAGTCATTTTGACAACACGTCCGGGCCAACTACACCTCGATCGTTTCTTGTCCAGTCAGGGTAGCCATAAAATCTTTCGCCTCCAAGATATCGAAGATATGGTTGTCGACAGTGATATCCGGCTCTACCTCAGTCACAGTCTGTCTCTGGAAGCAGTCCAGGAGCGTTATCCCCGGCGGGAATGGTGTGCCAGTGGTGAGGAGATAGCCTCTCTTGTTGGCTCTGTGGGAAGACTCTTCATTATCGCATCGACAGCTGTACGGTATATTTTCGACAAATCCGCTTCAAATCCTGCAGCTCAGATGCAAAAGCTGCTTCATGCCTTTGCCCGATATCTCACACCCTTCAAGGATCTTGATCAATTCTATACCGTCATACTTCGAAATGTTGTCCCTGAAAACTGTGACAACACCGACACAGTCAGCCGTTACCAATCAGTTGTTGGCGCGATCGTATTCCTCCAACGTCCTCTTCCTATCTGCACGCTAGCGCAACTTATCAACATAGATGCGGTGGAAATACGTGAGGTGCTCGACAACCTCCAGTCTGTGATTTTACTTGGGAGCGATGATGTTCCACGCATCTACCATAAATCGTTTCCAGATTACCTCACAGACGAAGCGCGCTGCAATGATTCCCGTCTCCAAATTGATACAAGGATCTGCCATGTCCAGATCGCGACATGCTGTTTCGAGATAATGGATAAGTGTCTCAAGCGTAATATATTGGGTCTTGGTGATCCGGCTCGATTCATGAGCAACAAGGACGGCCTCCAGGAAGATGGTATAACAGATGAACAAATACAGGAGAAGATCCCCCAACAACTTCAATATGCGTGCGTATATTGCGTCAATCATCTCGATGTCGCAAACAATGAAGATAAAGCTCTCATGAACGGATTGGAAAAGTTCGTGGATAAGGCCATGCTATATTGGTTTGAAGTTCTGAGCCTGATTGGAAATTTGGACTCGGCTCACCTCACTCTTCTTGTTGTCCGGAAACTTCTGGTACAGTTTGCTTTCACATGATATCTCGAATGAGGAGCTAATAAAATTACACAGAAGTCGAGGTCTCCGGACCTACATCAGCTCTTATCAGACGCATTACGTTTCATTGGAAAGTTCTACGAACTTATCAAACGATCGGCGCTTCATACGTATTATTCAGCACTCTCGTTCACGCCATCGGATAGCCTCTTATTCCGTCGATATATTATAGACGCAGTGGACAACGTATGTAACATCGAGGGTGGGCCAGAGAAGTGGGATGCCCTTGTTGCTTACATGAGTCATGGGGATAACGTCGAGACGATCAAATTCTCACTCGACAGCGCTCTGTTTGTTTCTTGTTCACAGAGCAAGTTGAAAATATGGGACGCAGTCACAGGCACACCCATTTCTACGATCCCGGGTGACAGGTTCGCAGTTGCCAACGACTTTTCTACAGTCGCGTCATCCGAGGCCAAGACTCTAACCTTCTACAACGTGAACGGAAGCACAAGGGGCACTATGTCTACTACTACTTCGTCGAAGATTGAAAAATTGGCGCTCTCATCTGAGAGTAGCCGTGTCGCAGCAGCGTTGGCGGACGGAACTGTTTGGCTATGGGACAGCGCCGGTGCTGAATTAATAGACAGCTTCGAAGGATATAAAAGCAGCGAATATTGGTCTCGACTCGAATTTTCCCCCACTGGCACTAGACTCGCCTATTCGTCGTCGAACGGTATCAAACTGCGAGATGGGATCAGCGGGAGATTCATCGCCAAACTGCGATGCGGGTCACATCACGAATTCGAATTCTCGGGTGATGGCTCCAGAATCGCTTCTTTGTCACACGATTTGACACTGTGGAATAGCGAGAGCGGCGGGCTTATTGGTACCGTCAGGATAGTTGATCGGCATAGCTTGGCAATCTCGGCAAACGGATCTCTACTTGCAACTGCAGATCACGACTCGGATAAAGTAACGTTGTGGAGCGAAAACCGTGACCATCTGACCCAAATCAAGGTTCTAGAAGTCGATCGTCCACGAGCGATGGCCTTCTCACTGGACAACATTCTTGCAATTAGAGCTGAATCTGACATTAAGCTCTACAACGTCAAAACCGACTCCTTCATATCCAGACTTCGGTTCATCGCAACGTCTATAGCCTTCTCACCAGACTGCACGCGTTTTGCTGTTGGCATTGACGATGGCAATATGCGCCTCTTGGATATTCGAGGTATGAACGCTTCCGGTCCTCCCTCAAAAGGAAATGCAACACGTGTCACTGCGTTGGCTTTATCACGAGACTGTTCACGACTGGCTTGCGGATTTTGGGACAGTACAGTTGAACTGTGGGGGACAAGCCCTACAAGGCGACGAATTGGCCCCGTAGCTCGCTCGAACATGGGGGCCTTTTTCTTTCACATTTTCCGCCAATCGCGTCACCCGAGATCGGTTCAGGCACTTGGGTTTGACCCCGATGGTGGGGTGTTCGCTTCTGGGTCGTATGACGGGACTATCAAACTGTGGAATGGTGGAGATGGGGCATTACGTGGAACCCTCAAAGCGCCTATTAACGTGGTCGCGGTTGCACTCTCGGAAAGTGTGCTGGTAGCAGCAGGGGATGGCGATGTCACTCTGTGGAGCCTTGACACGCTAAGACCCATTCATACCTTTAACCTCAGGAAGAATTACGCCCATGGATGCACCGAAGTGTCAGTTGCAGAGAACAGTGCCCTTATCGCCGTCGCCTTCCACTTCCAAGTTGCTCTGTTTGATGTGGTGAACCGCACAACCATCGCTAAATTCGAAGTCCCTTCCTACAATCACAGCATGGCATTCCTACCCGACAATTCGAAGCTCATGGTACAGTCCTTCGACGGCGGCGACTTCCGATCACTCAACCTCATCACCAGGGACATCATACACGGACCTACACTCGAAAATCTTATTCAGCTCCCCAACATCCCACGTTGGCATGGTGTTCCAATTTGGCACTGTCAGGACAATCGGCAGCACTACTTTGCAGCACTATTTTCTCAACATAAGAGCCCTGTGCCCGTATTATGGATTCCCAAGGATCTTCGTCTAACGAGTTTGACACAGGGATCTTCCATGATTGCCTTAGGTTGCGAGGACGGGCGTGTTATCCTTTTACGACTACCTACCAGCCACGAGTAGCTAATTGTGTTACTGCTCGCGTGTACAATAAGTAGCGGAAATAGCACAAACAAGACGATCTTTAAACGCCGTGATAAACTTATTGATGTTGGTTGGTGTTCGCAGTACCCACTCGAGATTCAAAAAAATCCTCTGGATCAACTTCTCTATCTTCATCCACCCAATCCGCATCTCTGCCTCTTCTCCTCCAATCGGAACAATAGTCCCATCCTGCAGAACAACGCGTAGGTTCGTCCTCGCACCAGGAGAGGGCGGTTGAGCAGGAGGATCGTGTGGGACATACGGAGAAGAGATAATCCTTCTCATGGTACGGTGGTCCACGATTTTCAGGCGTGTGGGAATGATTTTGGAGCGAAAGGTAGAGCTGGGGAGGTGGGTGTTAGAGGAGGCTGGGGGCGATTACGAATTTTTCGAGCGGGGGTTTGTTGTTCCCGGTGACGTTGGGAAATCGTGGTGCGTTGGAGAGACACGTTGTTCGGCGATGCGAACACTGTGTTCCGCAGGGTCTTTAGGTGGTGAAACAGTTTCTTCTCGACTGAATAACAAGGCGGTTGAAGCATTAGGTGTAGGGTACGAGTTCCTATGTGTCAAATGCGGTGGCTGAGATTGTTGTACGAGAGGAACGGCTCGGTTGTTGAATTGAAATTGTTCTATGAGTTGATCTGTGATTTCCTATGTAGTCGCCTTGATAATTGTCGAGAACACTTGGAGGACTGGGACACTGGATCATGGATTTGTACGCCCGAAGGAAAGTGTTGATGCAGCGGTTGCAGGAGAAGCTGACCTGTTCTCGGGTAGGATTGATTTGGTGATTTGGATGTGGAGGGATAGGGAGTATGCGATACTTTGACTGATCGCCAATAGCCTGATAGGAGGACTTGAGCTTGATTGGCCGAGTCATTGGAGAGATTGCCGAGGAGGGCTCACGAAACCTTGTTACCTTGACAGGCCGCATAAAGCCTTCACGGAGGTTAGCATCTTCGAGTCCGACCTGGTCCTGGGGATGGAGTGTCGACGTAGGAGTGCAAGCACCGAGAAGAGCACCAGAAGAACAGAGAGAAGCTGAAAAAGAAGGAAGACGCGGCGTAAATCGCAATATAACGGACCTGTGCTTTCATTGCAACCAGATGCCTCGGAAGGGGATGGCGAAGAAAGAGAATCGAAGCGTCCCAAGCGGGCGCCTCAATGGTGCTCTTCATGGGCAACAGTTTCTGCAATGGCGTTCCTTTACTCAAGTCTCAACGTCGAGGAAGGAGACGGAGAGTAGCAAGTAACTCAACTAGTACGATAGAATTTAGTGGGGCTACTAGGACTAATGGATCTTCAGTGTGAATCTGGAGAGCAGACTTCCGGTCCGGCCCGGGTGATTGCAATTTCAGGCAGCTCGTGTGCTCAGACGACCAGTCTGCTAGTAGGTGGCAACTCTGAAGTCCTCGATGAGGGTTCTCTCAGCCGCATTACATACCACAAACTCGCGAGTGCAAAAGAGGGAAAACGAGGGCGCATTGAAGAAAAGAACTGAAGCCGTCGGAACAGGAAGTCGCTAGGAGGATTTTACAGTCCATTTACAGAAATTGATCAAAGACGTCCTCAAGACGTATATGCGCTTCTGGATGAAGTACCGGCGACGGCGTTCCCAATAACTTTGAGGATCCTCTCTTGAAGTTTCACATCAGTACATTCATCGAGACCATCTATGATCATAACCCGCGTAGATGTCGGCGCTACTAATTTGCCACCAGATAATATCAGGAATGGCTGAGTGATGGGTTGAGCGAACTGAATTTCGATAGCTTTTCTAGGAAGGTCGGGATATCCTTCCAAGGAAGCAACTTGAATGAGATCTTTGACGCCGGGTACAGTAATGCCAACTGCCAAGCCAGTGTTGGAACTTGAAAAAGTCGATTTCGATCATTGCGGATAGGATCTGATCTCCTTGTCTCGACCGTACGGGTAAGAGATCGTCTGTGCGATGGCAGATTTGCCGATGAGCCACATGATGCGTTCAGGCCTGTTTTGGAACGTCTTCCCAGCTACGAACCTTATCTAAGACGCCTTCACGGGTGTCGGAACGACAATGTCGTTCTGTGTCTTGAGCGGAGAAATCGTGAAGAGCGCTGAAAGATACAAATCTTTCCAGGCTTTGGGACGTAGATTAGATGACGAAGGAGTTGAAGCGTTTGAGTACAAACTGTGATTGTTAACCTGTTGAACGATGTTCACGCGTTCACGATCTGAACATTCCCACTGATACTAAAGTTGTGGGCATCTTGCAATGTTGCGCCAATGCCTTGATCAACGGCCCGGGAGAGATGCAGGGTCTGAATATCTCCTCGGTTAACAGCGAACACGACATCTACGTGTGAAATAGAAATGTCACTTGAAGGTTCTGTTTCCCCATACAACGAGATCGGCGCTACTGTCTTGAGAAGCAAGTCTTTTAGAGGACGACTTTGAATCTGTCGTCCGAAAGGGCGTAAGCAACGACCAAATATCTTGCTCTTGGGTGAATGTTGTTGGATTGGACGATACATTTCAAGCTAGTGAAAGTGATCTCTGTAACTTAACTGGTATCTCCTGCCGCATATCTAGGAGCCGGTCATCATAGCCCTCGTCAAATGTAGAGAAGGCAACTAATGCTGCCAAATCCGCGCAATTTTCATCCTTGATTCCACCATATCCAGGAATGATCCCGTATTCGAGATTCGTCCCACTCTGAGGGATTGTAGCCGAGAAGCAAGTGAACCACTGGATAAACCATTCAAGGCAATGTGGTCAAAGATAACTTCGCTTGTAATCAAACGAAAGCATAGAGATATGCTCTTCAACGAAGGGATCAATGCGAGTAAGGTACCGGCATCAACGGCTGAATTCGAGTCTGCGAGATGGAATCCACTGAGGTGGGGAAATAATTTGAACGATGAGCAAGCGACTAGGAGGCAGTCGCAGGCCATCTCACCGCCTGACCATCCAACCATAATTCTTCAAGGACGGGAAGAGACAGTGCCTCTATGAAGGTACTGAAGGCGATATCATCCACGCTAGATTCCAAATCAAGCCGTAGATGTTGAAGGCGTATCTGAGGCATAGAAACTGGTGATGATTTGCTTTCAAATCGGCATTTTGAGGAGAGCTGGGATGCTGGGATGTTAAGGTGGGAACGGGTTTAAGGGTGGTACAAGTGGCCTGTGGCGCAGAGCTTTCCGTGTGCGTGTCTTTTCAAGGCGTAGGTGCTATTTGTTATTATTTAATTAATTTTGTAGCCGAATCCTGCCGAATCACTTTCCCGTAGCCAGACGACACTGGTATAATAGGACCAGGCGAGGCATAAAACGAACAACGTCACCCACAAGAATCTCCATCTTCAGTCTACGTCATGCACGACTTGACGATACCACTTCACTCCAAGTATAATTCACTTTGCTGGCAACTCTCAAGTCCTCGATCGCCCATACGGGCCAGACCACAAACTCGCGAGTGCAAAAGAGGAGCTGGAGGAAAACAGGTGTTTACAAGAGGACGCATTGAAGAAAAGACTCAACCCGTCGGAACAGGAAATTGCTGGGAGGATTTTACAGTCCATTTTCCCGGACGACGACGAGGAGCAACATGATGTTCGACGGAAACGGTGCGTATACGCGTTTTATCCCAGAACTTTCGCGGATTCCTAATTGTTTTGTAGTCTTTTTCACAATTTCTTAGCGAGGCAAGATAAAGTCCCTATCTCCCGGAGTCCTGCAAATACCATCCACCTACAAAGCCCGTCGAGGGAACGTGATGATGTCCCTCCTACCACTGTTATCGACACGCCAACCATTTCGCGTCCGTGGTTCGCGCCGTGGATGTCGATGGTTTGTCTATCCTATCGACAGACGACGATGGTAGTGCGACACTAGTCCCTCCAAGACCTTTTAGCAAGCACAGGCAAGATAAATCGATGCTGATCGATTGGATTGGGTCGTGGTGGGCTGGAAAACCGCGTCGACCTTCGCCTATATCTTCAATTGACTCGAACACGTCCTCAGTCACGACCGCGCCTCCCTCGGAACCTACAAGTTCCGGTCTTGCGGTGGTGAAGCAGCCCAATCAGGCGAAGAGGCGAAGAACGACCAAGAGCGCGTTTGGAACGCTTGGAATCCCAATTCTTAATCCAATCATTTCAACCACTCCAACGCCAACGACTTCTGTCACCGTACCTAAATCAACTGCACCCGCGATCGAAATCAGTTCTACCGCAGAGGAAATACCTGCTTCTACGGACACCGTACATTCGAAAATGTCACGTAAAACAAGTGCAACAGTTGCTTCCGCCACCTCCACGACAAATGACGCGGACGACTCGTCCATCGTTGTTCTCCCGTCGCCATTACTCCGAACGATGTTTTCAGCTCCTCTGGCACTAGCTGAACCACGTTTGACAGCAACGAGTGCAGAGGTTGATGACCGAGGGCCCTAACGCAAAACCCAGAAGATATGGTTAGACCGACCGCTCCCCTACGTTCTTCAAACAGAGTGGCATCTTCTGCACAGGACGTTCTTGTGTCGTCTCCCTCGGTTCATGAACAGCCGGCTCTTCAAACGTACCATCTCCCAAAAACACACAAGGCTCTTCCTTACGGGCCATCATTCACGCCACAAGAGTGATGTCGTCGGTCCACAAGTAGTCGAGCTGGCGCACATGCTCATGAAACAAGCACGGGATGGAGGGTTGGTTCTTCTTTCGCCAGAAAGACAACGAGAAACTCAAAGATGCTGTTGCCCTTACTTCCACGAAACAAGATCACACGTTTCGCAGTCTGAGCATGGGCGAAGCTGCGATGACGTTGCGGGCTGTGGCAAGTTCGACGGTCAGGGACAAGGACAAGGAAAGAGAGCGTCTAGAGGTGGAAGAGGGAATCTCATGCAGCATGTTTCGTCTCCGCTCTTTGGCGCGCTGAGGAGCAGCAACAATGCAGGAGAGAAGACCATCACTCCTCGCCGTGGTCCAAATTCCGGCAGCCACGCCATGACGCAAGGATCCGACTCTCCCCAGGGTTCAAGCACCATTCCTGGTTCAGGAGCAGCAACTACCACAAGAGCTACCACAGCTAACGCTTCAACTCCAACTAAGTGATCATCTGTGCCATTAGAGTACATCATACCAGCGTCGTCCAAGCCACCAACTCAGAAACCCGCTATTTCCAGTTCATCTACGTCCAATCCAAACTCGTCGGCTGCGGAGCCTGCAGCCCCGGGTTGGTCAGCTGCTAGACCCTATACCCACACTCTTCTTGCTCTTGCGAGCGCGAGATTGCAAGAGTACAGCACCTGTGTGCCTAACTGGGGTCAAGATCGCGGATTGGCAAGAGGACAGTAACTGACCTGGAGATGCAAGTGACGATAGACTAGAAGAAAATGACGAAGGAGATGAAGAAGGAAGCTTTACAGGTGGAGGTGGGGACACACTTTCGTTCAAATCCCGGCGGTCAACCGGCATCGATATCGTCCAGGACAACTACAGCTGTGATGGGTCGTTGTCCCTGGACCTGGGTAATCTGCAGAAAACGTCAGATCTACATCATCAGGGAAGAGTAGACGGCAAGGCACCACTACAAGCAGTACAAGCAGCAACAGCAACTGTCAGGCTATCACTGGCGGATCGTCTAGGACGTCATTACCAACAGCATTGTCGATTCCCGCGACAGTGGTTCCTCCTTCGACTACTTCAGTGCTGTCCGTCACTTCCGACATGCACAGACACGCGTACGCGATACAGTGCGGAAGCTACTCAATTAACCGAGATCCACGACGAGAAACGGGGTGCAAATCAGAAGGTGTGGGACGCATTTCTCAAGCATAGGAGCAACAGGGCAAAAACCGGTCGGGCTGAGCAACCTCGTCATGTTTCTTCGTTTACTGGAGGTTCTGCTATCATGGCCAGCGGCGGTGCTAGCCTCGCTGCTGGGGGCGTTGCTGCCATCTTTGGCATGAAGATCACTGGCGGTACCAGGGGAGGCGATGAAGACGAGGTACAGGAAGAGCTGACACACAGCGAGGGCTTGATCGGATTCGCACAGTTGTGTCTACCTGCGAACAAAGGAGCTCGAGTTCGACCGGTTGGTTCGGAATGGAATACCTCATATAGCGTGCAAAGTGTGGTTGGAGTGTTCCGGTGGATCGGTGATGAAGGAGCCTGGGCTGTTCCCTACCCCAACACCATCACCTCCAAAAAACACATCCAGCGGCATCGTCCTCCCCTTCTTCTCAATCTCAGCAACCACATTTCCCGGTCCATCATCGCCATCTGGGCCTTCACAACCTTGCGGCACAGCTAACAACTCCTGGAAGCTGAGGAAGGTTTTGACCGCATACAGTCGGTAAGTGATACTGTCAAGGCATGAATCTCGTTGCCTCAACACCGCTTGTGGAACGGATTCACTTCTTTTCGCCTTCTCTGCTCCCTTCTCGGTCATATTCACTTGTTCTATTGGATTATCTGCAAGAATACATCCCAAAGCTGTACGCTCACCTGAATGAACTGGACGTCGACCTTGCTGTCATTTGCTTCTCATGGTTCTTATCCCTGTTTAGCAACTGTTTGCCGGTTGAGGTAAGTGTTATGTATCGATGAGTGGAGTAAGGTTTGGCATTGATTGGACCTACCAGACCCTGTTCCGAGTGTGGGACGTTTTTCTCATCTTCGGCTTAGAAGTCTTGTTCCGCGTCATACTGAGAAGCAACAGCAGGAGCTATTGCGCTGTGAATCAATCTCTGCACTTTACGTCGCTCTGGAAAACTTGCCAGCAAGAATGTGGGAAGCCGACAGGCTGGAGTATTTCGCTTCTTATGCGGTTGTAGATGTCTCATTTCGCTTCCGGCTCGGGGCCGAGTTCCGTAATATCCTTCATCCCGTAAATAGACGGAACACTCACGTCGAGCACCTCAAGAATACTTGGCAACACCAGGCTCGATAATATCACACATCTCCCATTTTTCCATGCTAGTCTTGTCACGGTTTGTACGTATATAACGATTCAACGCATCATGGCAGCCCTAGGTATGTTTTCAGTGATATGTCCCGTAGCGCCATACTGCGATGCTCTTTGTTCTTGGCACGAGTGTCAGATTGGAATATGAGCGATGATCAAGTGTGTATACAGGCTTTTGCCGCATTTGTGCACGAAGCTATATTTAGTGTATACAGCACTTCCTTATTCCACGAGGCTTTCTCACCGACATCCAACCTCATCCAACATCTCATCCATGTCTCTACAGGTGCCCAAATCTGCCACCGGAGCCAGTGACAAACGCGAGCCTGACATTTCGATACCGCCACAGGCATCTACCACACGACCACCTTCAGCCAGCAATCAAATATTCTCCACTGAGGTTATCCCGGGCGCTGGTGTTCATTTCGAAACCGCACACTTCACAGGAGGTGGTCATGCCTTCGGAAACCACAGTGTTGTCAATAACACCTTCATGTCTGGTGGTGAGTACGCCTAATTTCTCATGAGTCATGACAAGCCAAGAGGCTCACGTCTAACTTAGATGGGCAATTTACAAAAATTGAAAGAAATTTGGTATGTTGCACCTATACATCCCGACCAAAGCATGACCCGAGATTCGTAGATCTGTGATTATATAGAGAAACTTGCCGTGTTGCCAGACATCACCGTCCATTTGAAGAGAAATATCTTGGTGCGTACTCCACTGCACTATAATGAGTCGTAGCAGTTCTCATGTATTCCACGTCCAGACCCACTCGATCATATCTCTACCACGTGCAGAGGCCGTGTTTAATGACTATCAAAACAAGAAGAAGAGCGGAGCATGCTTCGAAGGCACGAGAGTGGCGCTTCTCCGAGAGATGGCAGACTGGGCCACAGACCCAGACGAGTCTAGGATGTACGTACTATCCGGACTGGCCGGCATCGGGAAATCCACCGTAGCCTACACCATCGCATCACGAGCAGCCAACCCTACGCTTAATCTCTTGGGAGCCTCGTTCTTCTTCTCACGAGACGAGGCAGACCGCAATAATGCGAAGAAGTTCTTTACAACGATTGCATATCAACTTTGTGTCTACGATGAGCGTTTCGCGAAGGCCATTGGAGATGTGTTGGTTACAGAGCGCGGATCTGCGGCCACTACGAAGGATCCTCAAGAACAACTCCAAATTCTTATACTGGACCCGCTACGGAGCATCGTCCAGTCACGCGCTCGGCCGATACTTGTTGTCGTCGATGCCTTGGATGAATGCGACGAGGACGATGAACGTCATGTTGTCCAGGGACTGAGCCGACTCGTCCGGGAATTGCCATGCTTCAAAGTAATTTTGACAACACGTCCCCAGCCACACCTCGATCGCTTCTTGTGCAGTCAGGGTGGCCATAAAATCTTTCGCCTTCAGGATATCGAAGATATGGTTGTCGACGGTGATATCCGGCGTTACCTCAGTCACAGTCTGTCTCTGGAAGCCGTTCAGGAACGTTATCCCCACCGGCAATGGAGTGCCAGCGGCGAGGAGATAGTCTCTCTTGTTGGCTCTGCGGGAAGGCTCTTCATTATCGCTTCGACAGCTGTACGGTACATTTTAGACAAATCCGCTTCTAATCCTGCGGCTCAGATGCAAAAGTTGCTTCATGCCTTTACTCGATATCTCACACCTCTCAAGGATCTTGATCAATTCTACACCATCATCCTTCGGAATGTTGTCCCCGAAAACTGTGACAACGCCGACACAGTCAGTCGTTACCAATCAGTTGTTGGCGCCATCGTATTCGTTCAACGTCCTCTTCCTGTCTCCACGCTAGCTCAACTTATCAACATCGATGTGGTGGAAATACGTGAGGTGCTCGACAACCTCCAGTCTGTGATATTACTTGGGAGCGATGATGTACCACGCATCTACCATAAATCGTTTCCTGATTACCTCACAGACCAGGCGCGCTGCAAGGATCCCCATCTCCGAATTGATACAAGGAGCTGCCATATCGCGATTGCGACACGCTGTTTCGAGATAATGGACAAGGGTCTCAAACGTAATATCTTGGGCCTTGGTGTTCCGGCTCGATTCATGAGCAACGAGGATGGCCTCAAGGAGGATGAGATCACAGATGAACAACTACAGGAGAAGATCCCCCAACAACTTCGCTATGCGTCCGCATACTGGGGCAATCATCTCGAGGTCGCAAACATTGAAGGTGAAGCTCTCATGAACGGATTGGAAAAGTTTGTGGATGAGCACATGCTGTATTGGTTTGAAGTGCTGAGCCTGAGTGGAAATTTTGACTCGGCTCACCTTGCTATCCGTATTGTCTTGAAACTTCTGGTACAGTTTGGTTTCACATGATATCTCAAACTAGAAGCTAATGAAATTACACAGAAGTCGAGGTTTTCGGACTTACATCAGCTCTTATCAGACGCGTTACGGTTCATTGGAAAGTTCTATGACATTATCAAACGATCGGCGCTTCATGCGTATTATTCAGCACTCCCGTTCACGCCATCAAATAGTCTTTTATATCATCGATATATTAAAGACGCAGTGGACAACCTATGTAGCATCGAGGGGGGACCAGAGCAGTGGGATGCCCTTGTTGCTAACATGAGTCATGAGGCCGAGGAACGAGTCGATACCATCAAGTTCTCACTCGACAGCACTCTGTTTGTTTCTTGTTCAGAGAGAAGGTCGAAAATCTGGGACGCAGTCACAGGCATGCCCATTTCCACGATCACAGGTGACAGGTTTGCAGTTGCCAACGACTTTTCTATAGTTGCTTCATCCGAGGACAAGACTATAACCTTGTACAACGTGGACGGGAGTGCCAGGGGCACTGTGTTTACTACTTCGTCGAAGATTGAAAAATTGCTGCTCTCATCTGAAAGTAGCCGGGTTGCAGCAGCGTTGGAGGACGGAACTGTTTTGCTATGGGACAGCGGGAGTGCCGAATTAATAGACAGCTTCGATGAATATTGGTCTTTGCTCCAAATTTCCCCCACTGGCACTCGACTCGCCTATTTGTTGGCGAACGGTGTCCAACTGCGGGACGGGATCAGCGGGAGATTCATCGCCGATCTGCGATGTGGATCAATTTATCAGTTCGCATTCTCGGGTGATGGCTCCAGAATCGCTTCTTTGTCACGCGATGACGGCTTGACACTGTGGAATAGCGAGAGCGGCGAGCTTATTGGTGCCGCCAGGGGTGGTAATTTGCATGACTACGCAATCTCAGCAAACGGATCTCTTCTTGCAACTACAGATGAGGATGAAGTGACGTTGTGGAGCTACAACCGTTACAACCTTGCCGAGATCAAGGTTCTAGAAGTCAATAACACACGGTCGATAGCCTTCTCACTGGACAACATACTTGCAATCGGAACTCCTTCTGACATCAAGCTCTACGACGTTAAAACTCACTCCTTCATATCCACACTTCTGTTCCAAGCAACGTCTATAGCTTTCTCACCAGACTGCACTCGTCTTGCCGTCAGGACTTTCGATGGCAGCCTGCACCTCTTGGATATTCGAGGTATCGACACTTCCGGTTCTCCCTCAAAAGGAAACGCAACAGGTGTCACTGCGTTGGCTTTATCACGGGACTGCTCACGGCTAGCTTGCGGATTTAAAGACGGTACAGTCGAACTGTGGGGGACAAGCCCTACAAAGCGACGAATTGGCCCCCTGGACCTCCGCTCGAAAATGGAGGCCATTTTCTTTCGCATTTTCCGCCAATTTCGTCATGCGAAACCGGTTGAGGCACTTGGGTTTGACCCTGATGGTGGGGTGTTCGCTTCTGGGTCGGATGACGGGACTATCAAACTGTGGAACGGTGGAGATGGGGAATTACGTGGAACCCTCAAAGTGCATGGTTACGTGTCAGCGGTTGCACTCTCGAACAGTGTGCTGGTAGCAGCAGGGGATGGCGATGTCACTCTGTGGAACCTTGGCACGCTACGTCCCATTCATACCTTTAAGCAAAGCGGGTTCAACGTGTCAATTGCAGAGAACAGTGCCTTTATCGCCGTCTCCTCCGGCTTCTGCTATTCTCACCATGTCACTCTACTTGATGTGGTGAACCGCACAACCATCGGTACATTCGACCTCGCCTATCTCTCCGACATTCACAAAATGACATTCCTACCCGACAATTCCAAGCTCATGGTACAGTCCTTCGGGGGCGACTTCTCATCACTCAACCTCGTCACCAAGGATATCATACACGGACCTACACTCGAAAATCTTATTCAGCTCCCCAACATCCCACGTTGGCATGGTGTTCCAATTTGGCACTGTCGGGACAATCGGCAGCACTACTTTGCAGCATTATTTTCTCAACATGCGAGTCCCGTGCCCGTGTTGTGGATTCCCAGCGAAATTCGTGTGACGGCATGGACCCAGGGATCATCCATGATTGCCTTAAGTTGCGAAGACGGGCGCGTTATCATTGTACGACTACCTACCAGCCATGTTAGCTGATCGCCCCTATGCCTGCATTTGTTACTGTTCACATGTACAATAAGTAGTCGAAGTGACTCCACAAACAAGATGAGGCTATAAAAACCGTGGTACTTAATCTTGTTGTTCGCAGCACCGACAACACTCCTCGCCTTCAGACAGTACAGCAAATGGAATGTCGCTTTTTGCTCCTCCGATCGTATCATCAACACTCTAGCAAAATAGGACTTTGAAGCGGGAATATCCCTATGATCTCCGGGAGTCTTTCGCTAAGCAGTGACTCGAAACGAGTCTTTTAATGCATTTATCATGGCCTTCGGATGTTGCGCCAATCTGTCTGGACCAGCCGGACAGAACAAAGCAAAAAGGGCGATGTCAAGAATAAAAGGACAGAAAGAAACTAAGGAAGACATCGCGTTGAACGAGGAAGTGGTTGTCATCGATTGAACATGCCAAACACTCCAGATGTCACACCCTTCTGGGCCATGGGTAGGGTTGGCAGAATTGGTACGTGGTGGCCGTGCTCAATCACTTCGTTCTGACACTAATTAGCTCTGGCGGTTCATTTTTGTCGCAAATCCGTTGGGAGAACATGGAGCCCTCAATCGGTTCATTAGCATCAACAAATCCTGCCAAATCGGATATACGGATTTTTGGACGGGGTTTGGGCGAGGAGACGGTGCGTATGTGCTCTGGGGTCGCTCATTTAAAAAAAGAAATCTCAACGCCTGCTTGGATCGAGGTGGTTTCCCTTAGATAGCCTCAATGCCCTTCTGGAAGTGCTGCTAGATAACGACATAACTGAACAGGTTCGGTTGTCGACAAATGAATGTTTTAATGCCCCAACCTCTCGGTTGGCCATTAGTTGTTGCTTTCAGAAAGTGTACTCTCACATCCGGATCCATAAGACCGCTCTAGCGCATTTGAATTCACCTCCGTACGAGTACATGAATTCAATATTTGCACTTTGACCGTCTCAGATTACCTTTGCGGGATTGGGAGCTTCCGCCGTCAGACCCGTCTCCACCGACCAAACTGGCTGCTAAGATATGATCAACATTGCGGATATGCGTGTTGCTTCAGTTGGTGAAGCACTGCTGTTCGATAGATCGAGAAGTGGTCATGTCATGGTGTACGGTAGTCTGCTTGAATCGGCTCGTTTTATCTGTCCAGATTTTGGAACTAGGTAAGGCGAGTCATGTCAAATTAAACAGGTAGATGATTACATACCGGGCCTGTATCAAAGACTTCCAACCAATCTCCCACCTCCTTCGCCGCCATGCTCACATACGACGAATGATACTCGAGATCCAACAAATTCTCTGGATCAACTCACTGTTGGGATTGATGACTTTAGTTGTTGTTGAGGTGGAGGCGGAGAGGAGGCTGTTGAGTCAGATCATTGATACCCAGAACAAACTTCTTACGCGAATGAGGAAGGGTAGGAGCATGTGATGGGCTAAGACAGGGTGATTGGAGAGGTTGCTAGGCATGGACGAGCACTGTCAAGTTGTCGTCGTCGGGGCTACGAACCGTCCTGATGCGATTGATCGGATTCTGAGAAGATCGGCGAGGGTTGATAAATTGCCGACGGTTCAGACGAGGGTGAAGATTTTGGGAATTGTTTCACGTGTTTAATCACGTGAGTAGTTGTGTCTTTCCTATCATGTTCAGAGTTTGGAACCCGGAGGTGTTAGATCCTACTCAAGTGAGTTGCTCATTCTCCGCTTAAAAAAGGAACTTTATATCCATGCATCACTAGTAGACGGTAAAAGCTGCAACTGTGCAGCTCTTCGTTGAAGCCAAGCGACATCCCATCTGTGATATACATCCCATCTCTGGATAGTGTGCAACCATCGAAGAAAGACCACGTCCACTATCCGCGCTATACCACGCTAGGTCAAAGGATGGTTCGGGCCAACCGGAGTTCCCCCGCGGCGCACAGTTCTTCGAGGGTCAAATCACGACGTTTGTCGCCCCCCGAACATCAAGTACACAGATAAAATGGGGAGGAAGAACCACGTGTTGGAAGAGCTGCCTATCGCTTCCCCTTTGGAACCGAGACAGCCTGCGCTACAAGAGGTGGACGATCAGAGGACCATTGCGCTGTTGAAGTATAGGCTTGGACCTAAACGGTACTGTAAGCGAGCGTCGGTGGGTGTCATTCTCTCTCTCCTCCTTCAACAATGGAGAGCAAGTGGGTCTGATACGGTTTACAGGAAGAGTTTTTCTACGCTGCTCCCCCGGAGGTGGTCGTCACCGCTGTCGATCCTGCTGGGGTAAACGGGAATCCTCAATCCCTTGTTGATGCGAACCCAGATGGCAACGTTGTGGACGAAGCAGGGGTCGCTGAAACCGCTGCGGTCAACGGAAGACAAACTTGCTAGACCGCGGAAAAAGGTCTGCAACAGCAACAGCAGGAACTACAACTCCAGTTACAGCAACAACAAGCCGTGCTGTTGGAGTAGCCAAAGCTGTACGATATGGACCTGGAGAGGATCCATGACGAGCTTTATCGTTGGTCGTTGTCTCACTCGTTGCTAAACGCAGAGGCACGGGCTCACGAAGACCTTGACCGGCTGGATAAAGCTCAAGCTATGCATACCTTCGCGGAGGTTAGCATCCTCGAGTTCGAGCCCCGCCCCCCTGATGGAGTGTCAACTATGGCTGTGCGGAAGCGCAAGCGCAAGCGCCGAGAAGAACACGGGAAGAACAATGGGAAGCGAAAAGAGAAGGAAGACACGGCGCAGCAGCAGCAGCAGCAACAAAACGTGGATGGGAATGGTACGATGACGAGGCGCAGTGCAAGAGCAAACGGGTTGGAGCCTGATACAGGGATAACGGACCCTGTCCAGTTGGGAAGAAGGTTGAAGAGACAGCGTAGTGAGGCTGGTGGTGATGCTTCCACTAACTCGCATGCTTGGGAGTCGACGAAAGAGAATCGAAGCGTCACAAGTGGGCGCCTGGTGCTCTTGATGGGCAACAAGGCGTTGATGAACTTGATATTATTGGTCCTTTTCCTTTTCCGCCGCCAGGACTACAGCTTCAGCAGCAACACCATCTACACCACCACGACGACGACGACGACGACGAGAGACAACCAAGTCCTCCTCCTCGTGATCCGCTTCTACCGGAGGCAGGGCCATCGGATGCATTCTCGTCGAGCGGGGGGAGAGACTACTGCTGTTGCCAACCCAACTCGGCGGAAGCAAACCGGCCCGTTCTTGCTCAATCCCCTGTCACCTTTACCAATCCGTCACCACCAGCGGTCGCCAACACCTGGGCATACTATGACCAACAGCATTAGCAGCAGCAATATACCACCACAGCTGATCCAGGATACGGATCCTTCCAATCCAGTCTTCATACCCCCGGCTGCACCACCCCAGACCAACTCCAGCACCAAGCATCAGCATGTCAGATTCGCTGGCGTCTAGGAACAACCAAATCTTCTTCCTCCTGGTCCGCTTCCGCCAGAGGCAAGGCCATCGAGTGGCGTCCTCGTTGAGCGGAGGGGAGGGGCTACTGCTGTTGCCAACCCAAGTCTGCGGAAGCAAACCGGCGGGTTTAATCTGTTCTTGTTCAATCCCGTGTCGCCGTCAGAACCTCCACTAGCAGTTGCCAACCTGGGTATATTACGGCCAACGACAGCAATAGCTACCGCCACCACCACCACCACAGCTGGTCCAGTATGCGAATCCATATTCTTCACAACCCCAGCTCCACTCATGTTCGTGGACACGCACATGCAGTCGGATATGGAAGTAGTCGATCCAAGTCGGTCTTGCAAACGCCGACCTTTTGAAACAAGGTGTTGGTAGTCATCAAGAGCTCCCGCAGGAGGCTATGGTCGTTGTTGAACGAACGCCGACGCTGTTACCAGACTTCCACTTGGGCCTCGCGCTATTGGCTGAACTCCGACGTTGATAAGTAAAAGATACTGTGCCAGCTTCGAGCTATGTGTCTCGGCTGCATGTGGCGGCACCGGAAAAAGTGGAATGAGATGAACGGCTGAGAGAGCTGTTGAAACTTGTAGAAGAGTCTGCGTTAGAGGTGCTCGTAGACGATGAAGAATGGTGACGGTGGGCCCTGCTTTTGTTCGCCTGTGATTTTTCTTTTTCATCATCGAAGACTTTCTCGCACAAAACATTGTACTACTATATCTACTTGCTTAGTGACCCCCCTCAGATGATGCCTGTGTCTTTATCGATAGTAATATTGAATAGTTCGAGTCCAGTTCAATTATGACGAGATCACAAGTATGCATAACCTACCACTGCAAGCTCTTCATCCAAGCCTCGTTTTGATAATGTTCAACACCTGGAGATTACCACTAGCCCAATCCAGGACTCTTAAGCTCCCGGCTTCTACCTCTGTGGAACGAATAGTGGATAGGGCCTTGTTGGAAACAATGCGCATAGTACGTGGCTGGTATGGATTGGAGGGAAGACAACCATGGCATTCAAGTTGAACATTGGGGGGGGCGCTATCGATAGCCAACCTATCACGCCTCAGGTTTCTTACTAAGGAGGACGTCGTAGGTGTTCAAGAAGCACGACCGTTTTGAGAAGCAGCATCTTCCGCTCAGTCTGAAATTGATCCCCTGCCTTACTCACTGCTCGTATCTGAGGCATAGAAACTGGTGATGATTTGCTTCCAGGTCAGCATTTTGAGGAGAGCTGGGAGGCATGACTGGTCTGGGATGCTTATGTTGATATTTGAAGATCTGGGACGCAGTCACAGGCACACCCATTTCCACGACGATCCCGGGTGACAGGTTCGCAGTTGCCAACGACTTTTCTACAGTCGCTTCATCCGAGGACAGGACCATAACCTTCTACAACGTGAACGGGAGCACCAGGGGCACTGTGTTTACTACTTCGTCGAACATTAAAAAATTGGCGCTCTCATCTGAAAGTAGGCGAGTTGCGGCAGTGTTGTCTGACGGAACTGTTTGGTTATGGGACAGCGGGAGTGCCGAATTAATAGACAGCTTCGATGGATTTAAAAGCGGCGAATATCAGTCTCGGCTCGAATTCTCCCCCACTGGCACTAGACTCGCCTATTCGTCGGCAAACGTTATCAAACTGCGGGATGGGGTCAGCGGGAGATTCATCGCCGATCTGCCATGCGGATCAAGAAGTTACCAGTTCGAATTCTCGGGTGATGGCTCTAGAAGCGCTTCTTTGTCACTCGATTGCGGCCTGACACTGTGGAACAGCGAGAGCGGCGGGCTTATTGGTGCCGTCAGGAATTTGGATTTGTGTTTCTCCGCAATCTCCGCAGATGGATCTCTACTTGCAACTGCAGATCACCCTAAAGTAACGTTGTGGAGCGAAAATCTGACCCAAATCAAAGTTCTAGAAGTCACTGAACCACTATCGATGGCCTTCTCACTGGACATACTTGCAATCACAACTCGTTCTGACATTAAGCTCTACAACGTTAAAACTCACTCCTTCATATCCACACTTCCCTTCCTTGCAGCGTCTATAGCTTTCTCACCAGACTGCACTCGTCTTGCCATTGGGACTTACGGTAGTCGCAGTGTGCAACTCTTGGATATTGGAGGTATTAACGCTTCCGGCCCTCCCTCGAAAGGAAATGCAACACGTGTCACTGCGTTGGCTTTATCACGAGACTGTTCACGACTGGCTTGTGGATTTGTGGACGGTACAGTTGAACTATGGGAGACAAGCCCTACCAGGCGACGAATTGGCCCCCTAGCCCTCCGCTCGAAAATGGAAGCCATTTTCTTTCTCATTTTCGGCCAATCTCATCACGCGAAATCGGTTCAGGCACTTGGGTTTGACCCTGATGGTGGGGTGTTCGCTTCTGGGTCTTGGGACGGGACTATCAAACTGTGGAATGGTGGAGATGGGGCATTACGTGGAACCCTCAAAACGCCTAGTTATGTGGAAGCGGTTGCACTCTCGAACAGTGTGCTGGTAGCAGCAGGGGATTGCGATGTCACTCTGTGGAGCCTTGACACGCTAAGTCCCATTCATACCTTTAAGCAACGCGGGTCCAAAGTGTCAATTGCAGAGAACAGTGCCCTTATCGCCGCCTTCTTCTGCGACAGCCACTGGGACGGTCGTCTTGGCCATGTCGCTCTGCTTGATGTGGAGAACCGCACAACCATCGCTATATTCGACGTTCCTTTGACCGCCATTCACACAATGACATTCCTACCCGATAATTCGCGGATCGTGCTACACTTCCTCGACGGCGACTTCCGATCACTCGACCTCATCACCAGGGACGGACCTACACTCGAAAATCTTATTCAGCTGCCCAACATCCCACGTTGGCATGATGTTCCAATTTGGCACTGTCATGACAATCGGCAGCACTACTTTGCAGCATTATTTTCTCAACATGCGAGCCCCGTGCCCATATTGTGGATTCCCAGCGAAATTAGTGTGACGGCATGGACCGAGGGATCATCCATGATTGCCTTAAGTTGCGAAGACGGGCGCGTTATTATTGTACGACTACCTATGCCTGAATTTGTTACTGTTCAATGAGTAGCCAAAATAGCATAAACACTGATGAACCAATGATGCATTTTATGTAGTCTCCGTTGCTGACATATTGCACAGATGACAATCGATGCGTCAGAATAAGGTATGCTTCGATTTGCGGGCCTTTGGGTGGGTCCATTTCGGCGGAGCCATTGACGTTTAGCCGCTCGAACTGAGCCAGCCTTATCCATTGTGTAGAGGAGTCTGACTCTGGCTGTTTGGTGAAGGCACATCACTCAAAGCTGGGTATGGCTGATCAAGCAAATACGGCTCTCGGCGCTTTGTTCCTTGTGCGCAGTCACTATGAGCACGGAAGAAGGGAGCAGAGATCCCGACTTGGTACCATCCCTCGAACATTTCGGGCTCCTCGGAGGTTCCTGGCCACCGCTCTTTCCTACGATCACGACTGTATGATCTCAATTTGAATTAGAGCATGCACCCCACTGCAAAGCTACTCGTGACCTATTACTGTATGTACAAATCAATTGAGCTGCGAGATGGAGGAAGTTTTTGCACACTTGTGTAGCGGGCGGGCGCCGTGTCGACTTTAACAATCCCCGGAGACTCATGGTCCTGACGGTCCCATATGGAAGTCTGGGGAAGACTAGAAGGCAAGGATCAAATTGCTGAGATGAAGGTCAAGCTGTCATGTCGATGTAATACATTCTAAATGATGAAGTAAAAAAAGCCTGACATATATCATCCAACACGATATCATACAAAGGTACACGCCCGTCTACCTGCTCGACGTGTGACCGATGAAGTAGTCGCCATGAACACCTGATGATCATGAGGTGAGTATCATCTCAAGGACCGGTGGCCGGTGAACGATTCATCCTGTAGGTGCTTGCGAATGACAATGATCATGAGAGGAAAGCGTGGGATTTTTTTGGCTTAGAGCGGACCTTTATAGTTACATCAAGTTCCCGTCCATCAGTGAGTGCAAATGTCAACTAAGGTCCGAAGGTTCCGCCGTGACATCACATGCACGAGTGACCACGACTCGGACATCGCTATTATTGAATCCAGGACACTTGAGTTGTCCAAGAGGCTCTGTAGTCTGGAGGCCTTGGGAAGGAAGGCTCGCACACCTTCATGTGAGTAGAGTAAAGATCTCTTTGCCCAAGCCATTGCTTACCTAGAATAAAAAGTGTCCGGGACGTTCATAACTTCACCGATAACGGTCTTCGTTCCATCCAATATAGATAATAATTTATGAGAAAACGGTTCATAGTCGGCATTTTGACGTCCAAGTACTAAGGAAAATAATGGCCTCGTTTCTGTCCTCATTCCCCGTCATCTCGTCAGGGCCAACGACACCGATCCAGGCCGATGATGTTTACCACAGTACCACATCAAATGCACCCGCAGTTTAAAAGTGTCTGGGGCATGTCTATTTCATCGGTAAATTAAAGGTATTCATAAGTTGTTTGCCGACGAATCACCTTTGCAGACTGAGCCGGGGTTAGACGTGCACCTTTCCTTAGATACTCCCTGGCTATGCCTTTTGGTTTGGTGGACCGGTATCATTGTCAAACTCCGATAACACCAGGAGATTTAGGATTGATCAACAATCTTACCTGTCCTCATGTCGACAACAGATAATCAGTCATGCTGGGGTATGGTCACAAAGATTAAATGTCAATGGTTGCTTTGCACTAAATTTAGAGTGTGGCTGCGGAGAAGATAGCGCACCCTAATTACGGTTCAGCACACAAGGTCCGTCCTTCTCTCCGTCGGTGTTAAAGTTTATGTTTAACGACAAGCATACTGAGGCTTGTAGCTAGATCCTGTCTTAAGGCCTGTTCTCGAATGCTGGCACTGATATGGCGAATTGGCGATCGGCAAGTTTATTATGCCGCTGATTAATCGGCTTCCCCACAACTAGTATTCGCAAGATCAATGCACTTGCGGTGTTAGAACCCATCGTTTGCCAGTCCCAGGAAGGTAAAATGTTAAACATATCCAAGTCATCTGACGTGTGCTTTTGATGGTCGTGTGACAACGTGGGTTGTGTACGGCTTGGACAAGTACGTCAGCTGCAACAAGCTTGCCACTCCCACATCTCCCGTTCCAAGGGTCTCGATTGAGGAAATTAGACCTGCACGGCGGCCGCCTAGGAACAGGAAAGGATTCAACAATGTATAAAAGAGCTTGGTTGGATGCAACTATCTGCATCCACAGAACTCAATTCCACTACACTCAATGGCTTCTCAAACTCTAGGCACTTCTGCACTCGGCGGTCACTTCGTCAAGCCAACCGATTCTGACCCTTACCGTTACCAAACTGGGTTCGGGAATCGGTTTGCAAGCGAAGCAATGTAAGTGTTCGATTCTTCCCTTGGGCATCGTCTGACCTTCGACGACAGTCCAGACACTCTCCCCTTTGCGCAAAACATGCCGCGAAGGAACAAATATGACCTCTACACCGAATTCGTGAGTGTTCTACCAAATCTCAAATCCGAAATTATCTCTGACATGTAAGCGGCAGTTGACTGGTAATACGTTTACGGCTCCACGTGCTGAGAATATGAATTGTTATCTCTACCGCATTCGTCCCTCTGTCGTTCACAGGGGAATCGAACGCTTGCCTGATAACACAGACGTGTGTATTCTTTTCTTTCCTAGCTCATATATGCAAACCTTAACCGGGATCACAGCTCACCTCCACCTTTTTA
>KN818283.1:101001-119530 GCA_000827485.1 Amanita muscaria Koide BX008 | reverse complement strand
TTCATGACCGCAGGAAGCGTAGCCAAGGACCACGTTGACCCTTCCGTAGTCACCGCTCTCGTTGTCAAATCCAGCAAGCCAGGCATAGCACTTTGCTCATTCGGGATATTCCTAGAGCGATGGGAGGTCGCGACAAACACGTTCCGCGCTCCGCCGTATCACCGAAACTCGGCAGTGGAGTTTTTGGGGGTGGTTCATGGCGGCTTTGGTGGCCGAAGCGAGGGATTGAAGCCTGGAGGAGCAAGCATGGAGACTGGGTTCTGCCCACATGGAGGTGAGATATGAATTTCCCCACAACGGTTCATTTTTAACTGACATGATAAAAATAGTTACGAATGATGATTTCGTGAAAGGCGTAGAAGAGGAGCAAGTGCCTCATAAAATATTCGTAGGGACTCTAGGTGGGTTTTTCCTGTTTTCTTTGAACTTGACTCTGATCGAGGTGGCAGGTATCATATGGGAAACGAGTGTACCATTGACTGTCAGCGATTTCGCGATGAATCGGTCTGGCAAGTTACAAAACCACAATGCCGCGATGTGGGACGAATTGAAGCCCAATTTCCTGAAGCACATTGACACGGTCAACGCTGATTTGGAAGCGGCCGGCTTACCGCCTCTTGGTACCATTAAAGCCAACGGCATCAAGAAGGGTATCAACAGGGTCAATGGCACGAATGGGATACATGGCACTAATGGGACAAATGGAACTAATGGAGTCCATAAAATTAAAGGCATCAATGGCCACGGCACGAATGGCGTAAATGGCAAACACAAACATGACGAGGAGTCACAGTTGGAAGCCAAGCTGCGTAGTCTTGCGATCCCACATGAACTGTACGGTATGAAACGATTAGCGTTGTAATCATCTACATCGTACATTATGTATCATTAGTCACTTATTGCTAGAGTGGTCGTGTATTTACAGAAACAAAGTGTCCTGAAACATAATTCGAAAACTGATTCTAAAACTATCCCGCTTATTCTAACCATCGTCGGGAATACGTTCGACAAACCGGCCTTTCTCGTCTGCGGGGGGAGCTTTGATGAGTTCATTGTCATCACAGTTGCTCTCTGGACGCTTCCCATTATCGCGTCTGCCACGCCAGCCGGCAAACCACCCTTTCTTGGTGTTGGCAATGGCACCAGTTGTTGTCCTAGTACCACTTCTGCTCCCTCCGGGCTCTGGAAATTCCGCCACATCATCATCAACAACTTCCTGTCTTTTCAACGCTTCCTCTCCCCTCAACCTTAAGAACTCCATCAACAATACGGCATTCCTACTATTCGCCTTCCACGCCGCCAGACATATATCGCCCGCAATGGGTATAATACTGAATCCTACGCTGACCCGGCTGAATTGAAAACCATCCTTGCCTCGAGCCAAGGCGGTATATCCACTTGACGAGCCCTGCGTATGACTAGGGCGTAGTTGAGACATGCGTCTGCGACGGCGCCCGCGACGGGGACGAGAGAGATGAGAAACGCCCATCCGAAGCGCATGCTAAGGAGGCTGAACCCCCTGTCGAGATGATGTGCTCTGATTTGAACGGATTGGAGTATTTGAGCATCGCGTTTGGATAGACCGGGTGGCAAGGCACGTTTTGAACGACTCTTTTTGCCTTTGGAGTTGACGGTATAGTCGTAGAGCGGATCTGGAGGTGTTCATTGTTCGATGTGCTTTCGGAAGAGGTCTGTTGAGGAAGTAGGACATGGCGGTTAGAGGAGGAGCAACGATGATGTCACTGGTGCTAAGGGGATGCCCATTTGAGTCAGAGCCGCTCAAGAGCTTGGTTCTTCTGCCGGCATTATTACAGCAATCCGGCACGGTCGGTAGCCTAGGCTTTTTGAACCCTGTCCGGATGCGCTGATGAGTGGCAAGGGTGATATGATACCACTCTTCGCGAAGCGCCCGTCGACTGCCAGCATACGCCATCCTTCGGCCTGAAGGATTGTATCTTCATACCACTGCACACAAGCCGTAAATATTAGTACCAGTATGTTCAACTCATTGTTTATTCTCTTCAAGTTGGTCTATGCAACGCTCTCTCTCAGATGTCCTGGGTCAAATGTGCTAAAAGGTGGAAACATGTTATTCTTATACATGTTTTCGTAACGCTATGTATATGCACGATCGGTTCATTGACTACGATTGCTATGATGAATGTACACACGTTTCTGTATATCAAGATGATAAAGTAAATTTGACCGAGTGATCCAAGACCGATTCGCCAGCAGATTATGTCAGGAATGGCTGAGTGATGGGTGAGCGAACTCCCGATAGCTCACGGATAACACCAACTGCCAAGCAAGTGTTGGGAAATGTTGATTTCCATCATTGCGGATAGGATCTGATCTGAAAAACAAAAGGTAGCTCCAACTTTGTCTGGACAATACGAGAGTCGTACGGTCGAGACAAAGTTGGAACTACCCTTTTCTGTACGAGTAAGAGATCGTCTGTGCGATGGTTGATCTTCCGAGGGACCATGTAGCCACAAGATGCGTCCGAGCCTGTTTGGATCGTTTTCCCAGTCACGAATCTAATCTAAAACGCCTTCACGGGTGTCGGGATGACAACGTCGCCCTGGGTCTTGAGCGGAGGAATCGTGAAGAGCGCTGAAAGATATAATTTTGTCGAGCTTCTCTAGGTCTTGTGACGTAGATTAGATGACGAAGGAGCTGAAGCGTTGAGTACAAACTGGAAGCGCACCGATTATACTGTTGACCTACGTTCACGATCCGAGCACTCCCACTGAAACTAAACTTCAATAAAGTGATGGGCATCTTGCAATGTTGGACCAATGCCTTGATCAACTGCGCTGGAGGTGAATGGTAGGGATTGAGATACAAGATCTGAATATCACCTCGGTTAACTAGACATCTAACGTGTGGAACGGAAATGTCACCTGTATATTCCGTTTACATACAACCTGAAATCGGCGCTATTGTCTTTGGAAGCAAGTATTTTGGAGGACTACTTTGAATGAGATTAGATGTCTTGCTCTTGATTGGACGAGAATACTTTTTGTGAGACCTGCTTCCGGGTCGGGAGTGTTGGGAGCCATGGCTGGTCTGGGAAGTGGGAACGAGTTTAAGGGCGATACATGGGGGCACACAGCTTTCCGTGTGGTGTATCGGCTGCATATATTTGTTGGGATGACAGCCGAATCCCGGACCTCACTGGCAGCTGATTAGACGGGCGCAGCACGACCGCTTAGGCGCTTAGGGACCATATGGGCGGCGTCGCCACGAGGGACAGTTGGTTACTAGCTTCACTGGTGTAGCAGAGTTAGTAGCGGATATGAAAGTTTGGGATGCCATTATATTTGAATTTCCGCGTCGTGAGACCTTGTTGATTTCACGTTCCCACGACATTCCCATTCGCGCCGATTTCACTCATGGTTTTTTTCACCACGCTTGTCTAAGTTGTCTTCCACGATATGTCATCCAAGCCTACGAAGAAGCCCACGTATTGACTCTCGCCGCTGCGATGTGATACCACTCCTCTCAAGGTCCCGTTGAGAGCCTCTGCTATTCTCCTGTCTCGTACAGCGCAAGCCGTAAATACTACCACCAAACATACTACTCAACGCCTTTGCTATCCTCTTGGTCCATGCAACGTCCTCTACCTCTCTTTCTCGGTCAAAGGCGGTCAGACATGAATTAACATTAAAGTGCAACTCCGGTGTCGAGCACGACAAGGCCAAGCATGGAAGTAATTGTCCCCGAAATGATGAGGTGCACGAGGCAATACACCTGAAAATTACCAACTCCAATTATCGTGTACTGAAGTATGTCCGAAATAATCGTGTAAGTTGTCGATAAACATATTAAAGGGCATATGTGTTTGGTGATGCGCTAATCATTCAACATTTAATGAGCAGTCAGAATGAGCCAATGCGAAATCACCTTCATGACACGCAAGTTGAGGTTCCCTTCCAATCCGAATCGCGCAGTCACGCGGCCGTGTCTTTGATTCCACATTGAAACGGCGACGACGGTAAAATAGATGGTTAGAACGAGATATATGAGGATGTGCAGATGACGTAAAATCAGCTCTGCAAGTCTCAAACCCCAGCTCCCGAGATTTCCTGAACTCTCCGCTATACTCAGTTCCCGAATGACCACGTTACGGGCAATGGTTGAAATCGTCATAACAATCAAGAGAGAAACTGACACGGCTATGTTGACTTTGCCATTGGAGCTACGATGTGCCGACACCTCGGTGCTACCGGTGCACGAGTCAAGAAGCACAATTATGGTGGCGTACAAAAGTGCGTCTGAAAACTCCGGCATGGAGACATACGCTAGTACTGTGGTAATAGAGAGGGTCTGAGAATGGAGAGTGCTTGCTCTCATGGAGTACTCCAATATGAGTGATACGAAGTTCAACACCATCAAAATGGTGAATCGCACCCGGTAGCCATGGATTGCTTGCTCGGTGGCTATTCCAGAAATGTCGCCACCTCTTCTGCGCAACGCAAATAAGATGAGGAAGGTAAGTTGACCAAGAGCAAGGATCGCAAATATAATAGAGAAGGCGAATGTGGCCATCAATAGAGACGGATCGTAATAGGCTCGTGATTTGCCTTCGGATGCTCGGATTGGTGTGAAAAAACAAGCAAAGAAGAAAAGTAAGGAGGACGAGAAGTGGAATGAGGCTTGGGCCATTGTTCGTCCTCGTGATAGGATTGCAATGAGGGGCAATTTTCAGACGCCATCCACCTTTTGATGCAAGTTTTGTACATTTTGGTGGCAGTACCCTAACATGATCAAAGGCAGGATCACGGAGAGATGTAGTACTGCAGTATGGTACTTTTGATGGCCACACTCCTTTTGTAGTGAAATGCCCAGTTTCGGGTTCCCTCCATCAAAGGATCATCTTGATTTGAGGCTGTCCTACGCGAAGATGAAAGATGATTGCTGTGGAGGGTACCCAGATCAACGTAGAGACAGAAATGATGGAGGCTGTGAAATAAAACTCGAAACCTAAAGGGATAAAGTTTCCAAACTGTCTTTAAAGTCGAGAACAAAGGGAGTAGCTTGAGTGCGATTCTTGTGTACATTAGCGGCTGCGCTGGCCCAAGCACAGAGCCTTTAACCTTCAAGTGCAGGGGTTTTGCGACAAGGGAGTTATCTTATAAGTGAAACGATTGGATTGTATGATGGTCATGTTTACCCGCAATCATAATCACATCGCTTGCCGGGCCAGATTACTCATTGGCTGGATCCAAAAGCATTCGTCATGATCCAACATTAAGTACATGATTTACCAAGGGAGATTCATCCAATTACTGAGTCCCCCACGTTGAATTCTCGGCTCACTCCTCCTTGATTCAATGATTCTACAGGCTACAGCGATAGATTTCTCAGTCACTTTATGGTACCCCGACGATGTTGCCACAACGCTCCTGGTAACGATCATACCCTGGAGTAGCTAGACTTGCGAGCCACAACACTATCTGGTCGCATGAACATACTACTACACTTGAATGAACCATTCATAAATGTCTACTCACTGGAGTCCTCATTTTTTGCCTGTATTGTGCTCTTCACTAGCTTTGAGCAGAGCTACTATGTCACGGTTAGGGAGTGGTTAGGGACAATGAAGAAACTGAGTGTCAGAAGGTGTCGTTGCGGAATTCGAAATCCGAGCCGGCGATCAATCCATCGAACGGGGCCAGCGCTGGCCAGCGCCTCACTACCATCAATTCTGTTCTCGGTACGCTGAACGCAGATATCACACATTGCCGCACAAGATCCTGGACATGTCAAATACAGTCGATGGCACTCTGAAATTTCTTTACCTCCCCCTTCCCGCGTGTGTGATTCGTAGCACCAACTTGCAATGATCCTCCAACCTTCGCAAGCAGTCGCCGAGTTGTTTACTCAAGCCATCTTTTACGGGCTGTATATTCCGACGTTTTTCAACTGTCTTCGATGGCTCTTATTTGAGGACGAGGTCTGGAAACTTCGACCTTGCAAGCAGATAACATGGTTGTATATAATAATAGCCATTCTCGTCTTTGCACTTGCAACGACAGATATTGGCATAGCAGTTCGGTTAACCCGCGCCAGGTTGGTTGGAGAACAATCGATAGCTGAACGTCTCAGCTATCTAAGCGTGCGTACTAAGCTAATGTGTGTTAATGAACAAAACTTCACTTCTTTTCGTAGGTCGCTATTGAGGGTACCATCCTGATCATTATCGATGCGGTTCTAGTATGCCCATTTTTATGGATCTCGTTTCAAAACTGATGTGGTAACTTCCTGCACAGATATACCGTTGTTGGACGGTTTATGGCAAGTCATGGCGTATTGTATGTCTGCCACTTGCCTTCTGGGCATGCACCATCACTTGCGCAGTCGCCTGGACGATTTGCAATGCTGTAGGCTTGCAACTGATCAACAGCCCCACGGCCATGGCGATAGTCGTGGGGGTGTTCTACACTTGTAATTTTGCAACCAACGTCTATGCCACTTGTACGACCCACACTGGCACAATCTACTCTTCAACAACTGATCTCTCCTGCAGCTGCCATTGTTTATCGACTATGGAAAACAGCAATGACAGATAACAAATATTCTCGTCTTTACCAAGTCTGTCGCACCATATCCGGGACCGGTATTCTGTACAGTTTCACCAGTTTCCTCTCGCTTTTGACCACATTTTGGGCCATCCGCGATACCTTTCCGCTCGCATTGGCCAATTCCATCGTATGTCCCCAAAAATCGTGTTCCAATCTTCAATAACTTGAAACGTTGTCCTAGAATATCCCCACAGCTTGCATCGCGTATAACTTCGTCATCATCCGAGTGGGCCAACTCCGGGTTCGCCCCCGTACGACTACTACTAACCTCCACGTATACCATTCAAGTTGCCCTCCTACTCCTGCTGCGACCGAGGGCATTGATTCCAGCACCCTCCCACTTAAATAGTCATTCATTTAAAACATCGTTCCAACAGTGTTTGTATGCTATGGAGTACAGAATGGGATATATATATATACAACCGCCGCGAACTCATTATCATCACGATAACACCTCCGCAGAGTCTGCAACCAACTTCAAGCTTATCTCAATCGTACTCACAGTCATGGCTGCCAGTTTTCCAGGCGCTCTTCTGTACCGTTCCAACGGAAAAGTTAGCTTGCGCCAAGAAGAGCTCTACTATACCAAGGCAGACCTGCCATGGCTGCATGATACTAAGTCCGCGCCGGCGCCGAAGCGGCGAGTGACGTACGTTCCATTTCCACGAGTGCTGGATACTACCAACGGCAATTCGCCTCGTGGACAAGTCACAAGGTTATTGAGGGCATGATATATTACCTCCTGGTTTACTCCACGCTAGGAGGGGGCGTGGTTCCAAGGCGGGGTGAATAACGTGTACTTATGCCACGACTGAGAGAATGATAACTGGGGTTTGTTTGGTTTGTAGGTACCACAATCGGATAGGATCAGCTGACATTATCTATTGACGTGTCACCCTGTCACCGCTTGATTTCAGTCCCACGTCCCTAAAAGCCTCCCTTGGGGCCAATAGCCATTATGACTCGGCATGATGCTATAACAACCAGCCCGAGTTCGTCACCCCATACCCCGCGTTTGTCCCTCACCCTGCTCCTTCTCGCCCGTCATGATCATAGCACCGTCGTCTGTTATTCCGACTTTCATCGACTGTACTAGCACCTTGACGGATGCCTTACAGCCCTCAACTCGTAATTCGGGATAACAACTCGGCAAATGACGCAAGACTTCAACACATCACCTTATATTTCTTCGTCATTTATTGCGTGCTCTTGACATTCCCGCAAACGATCAAGGCTGCCATCTGGTTCACAAACCATACAAGGCCGGAAGAGAACTTTCGCCACCGAAAGTTATTCATCTCTTTCATCCTCCTAACCACGATTGCGTTGGTAGCGACGTATGTCCAGGGAGCTATAATCACCCTTTCGCAGTTTGATACACAGCTTGGCATGCCCCACGCTGTTCCTGCCATGTACGAATTTACGAAGGAAACCTCCATCGAGTTCTTCTACGCAGGACTTCTGTTACTCCTGGGCTATCGCGGTACAGCATCAGCATCTTTTAGCCGCAGATGGTCATTTGGATTGCTGTTGGTCATGGTCTTGTGTTCCATCATTAACGCTCCAGTCTCTGCCATCGCCACAGATCCAAGCGGGGTAACAGCATCAGTTAGCCTACGGTGTATATATTTCGTGGCGTATTTCTTCCTCACGATTTTGATCACTTTTTGGTCGATCCGACTACATCGGGAGAGTGAGCAAATGGTGGTACCTCGCGAGCTGCGGCTTTTTGATGAAAATGTGAGCTACGGCATACTGCTCAATGATGGATAAATATCTCACTCTCGTCATACAGGTACTGAGTAGAATCGTGAAGCTGATATCACCACTACTCATCGTTCGGGCCATATTTGAACTCATCGCGTTGCTCATTGTCGACCTCGCAGTTTTCGGAGACGGAGCATCCCTCATAGGTTTTCAGCTTGCTAGTGTCGTCATTGAAGGCACCGGGTTCTTCATTATGAACACTGTTGCCCTTGGGCTTGGATCGATCGAACGGAATCGAGATTTAGGGGAGGCAATGATCGGAAGAACAAGGTCCCAAATTCGTGATGACGCAAGCAGTCAGGTACCGAGGTTATATGAACTGGGCGCTGATAACGGGGCGGAAGGGACTACCCGTAAACACTATAGCTTGTATAGCTCGCCTTCCATAGATCGGAACTCCGTAGATTTGAGCCATTAACCAATAGTATGGAGTTTGTAGTAGTGTCATTAGTATCAATTTGAAAATGCTTGGCGAATTCTTGTCGCCCAAAGCATTCAGAAAGATAAGCCGGTCAGTATCGGGGAAAGGTTAATCGTACCTGGATGTATGCAAAAACCACCATCCTTTATGCGTCTGTATTATGTAGTCAGTAGTATACGTACACCCTTATGAAATTTCTGGATTTCCAGAACGCCGCCATCATTATCTTTTCATATGGTTATTATCTTCCCCTGTATGTCAGATGAGGAATGGATCCCAAGCCATATGTGATTTCTCCAAAGATTCCATCATATTTCTGTTGAGCTGGTCTGGGACCTAAGTAAGTCCTTGGGGAAGTGTCACGGCAAGCGGCTGTACAAGCACGCATAAACAGAAAAATACGATAACTAAACTAGAAAAACTTTTGGGAAAAATGCCAAAACACCGAGTTGATCGACACATTTCATATCTTTGCAGGGCGCTTGGACAGGCTTGGACCTGGCGAACACGTCATCTATAGACGATAGGAGGAGGAACTATACTTCGGACCGTGATAAACATCAAATCCCTACAAAATCAGAAAAATTAACCGGCCCGTGAGCGTGACTCACAAGGCGCATCAGACCTTCTTATCAACCAAATTTCGCGGTGACTTTAAATATGCTAAAATGTATGGAGGCTACATCTCTGGCTTCTTTCCTCCCACCATCCTCTCTTTTTAATGACCATCACGACCAGCTTTGATTCTGAGTCGCAGCACGAAGCTAACCAGCATGCAAACACAACGAGCGAAGACTACAAAGAACACCGGACACCATTGCCTTGGGTGCAACTCGTGATTGTATACCTGATCCAATTCGCAGAGCCTGTGACAGGGATTGTCATTTACCCTTTCATAAACGAATTTGTTCGTAATACTGGTATCACCGGAGGCGATGACAAGAGGACCGGATACTTTGCTGGCATAATCGTGAGTAGGAGACACTCAGTCCTCATTTTGCTTCCGTTAATTTACCTTTAGGAATCTGCTTTCTTCTTTGCAGAAGCTGCCACGGTCATACTCTGGGGCATGGCATCAGATCGGTTTGGACGACGGCCTATATTGGTCATCGGACCACTGGGACTGGCAATAGCCATGATCGGATTTGGAATGTCAACAACTTTCTGGCCGCTTGTCGTTTTCAGGTGCTTTCAGGGCGTTTTCAATGGAAATATAGGTAAGCATTCCCCACTATGACCAGTGACGCGCGGTTCGCTCATATAAGGGGTCATAGGCGTTTCCAAGAGCGTAGTCGGCGAAGTACGGATGGTTTCGCAGCTGCAAATGATCGACCATACTGACGTGGAGCTAGCTGACTGATAAAACAAATATTGGTGACGCGGTAGCGTTCCTCCCTTTTGTGTGGAGCGTCGGAGTGACTATCGCGTATGGTTACTATACGTCTTCAGACATTGTTGATTCCCTAACACACATGTGGGTAGTCCAATCATTGGAGGGGTCTTATCACGCCCTGCGGATCAGTGGCCTGACACATTGGGCCGTATACCCTACCTGAAAAGTCACCCGTACTTCCTTCCTTGCTTCGTGGCATCTCTGATTGCCTTTATCACATTCTTGATCGCTTTGAGCGGTCTCAAGGAGGTGATGAACACTTCTTCCGTTGATTTTCAGGGATCTGATCCCTTATAGACTCTGCGATCTGCTATCCTGAAGCAAAAGAAAAGAAAGACTCTGAACGAACGCTCTCCGACCCCTTCTACACGTCTAACAGCAGATGCTGATGTTCCGGACTATGGCTCCCTCCAAGTGGACGATAGTCCAACCATAGCGGAGGACTCTATAAACATGAATGATGAGCAGGCGCCGTCCTTGCGAGCAATACTGACTCCAGAAGTATTGATCGTGTTGGTTAACTACGTTTTCCTCACTTTTTGTGACATGTCCGTAGTGGTGCTTGCGCCGCTTGTGTGGTCTACACCTGTAAAAGATGGTGGCCTTGGCTTCACAGCCTTCACAATCGGTGTTACAATGGGAACATTTGGTCTCGTCAACGCTTTAATCCAGATCAACTTGCTTGGCAAGATCCTTCGCCGATTTGGTACTAGAAGGGTGTATATTGTATGCTTCTCAAACATGTTCGTGTCACTTTGGTGTTTCATACTCGAAACAAAATTTGCGCGACAAGCTGGGAGAGCAGATTGGAGGGTCTGGTCTATGATCGTAGTTCAGTTAACGATGGATAGCTTCAAGTATGGTGCTTACGGTGCGTCATGCTACATCCTGTAACCTAATGTTCTTTAGACCTGACTGACGCCTGGATAGGGTCTATGCATGTTATGGTAACCCAAAGCGCGCCAAGCAGGTCAGCTCTTGGGACCGTGAACGGAATAGCGCAAGCTCTTGGATGCGTGCAAAGATCTTTGGCTCCTTCAGTTGCTTCGTCTCTGTATGCGCTTTCGTTACAGCGTGGATGGCTCGGAGGGAATGCGGTCTATTATATTCTGATGGTGGTGGTGGCGTGTGGCTTTCGATTCGCGTTCACATTGCCTACCGAATTACCCCTACAATGAAGCGTACGCAAAAAAAAAAAATCAGCACAGCAAATCCTATAAGGGAATATAAAGCTCGAGGTCTGGTTATGTATTTGTATCTAGATGTTTACTTGCAGTCTTTCTACTTAAGGTGACAAACGTAGATGATATACTACTCAGACCATGTCAAATACTTAAAAGGACGTAAGGTAAGAACTGAGCAATTTCAATACGAAATGTCTCTTTGTGCACGTCTAAGAGAATCATAGGCGTGTTTACGCGTCTCTTGGTGACGTCGCATGTCTCCTTTTCGTCTCGTAACATGTCCACTGCACACACAGGTGATACCTGCATCAGGAAGGTGTTGTTGACTGCCAAAGTTGGCCCTGATATGATGGAGGCAGCTGACCATATCCATGAGCTCTGTTGCTGGGCGTCCCACGCTACCGGAGTAGAAGTCTGTCGGAAGATGTGAGGAATGGACATCTGCTGAATAGGAGGAGTGATGTTTGCGAGTGAATGAAGCGCGCGATCTATGGGAAATTGATACGGATTGGACGTCTTGAGCATATCCAACGTCTGAGGACCGAGTTGTCAAAAGGGTGCTTGTATCATAGAATGGATATAACGCACTGGCTGGGCCGTGACCCCAAAAAGAATAATTCATCGCCTGGGCGTCGTGTGATGAGCGACGCATTTGAAAGTATTGAGGTAGATTCAGGCACAGGTGATTGTTGGATGATTTTGAGAGTAGGTATCGCGTTACGCCATGAGAGAAAGAAGATTGAATGCAAGTTTGTAAACTTGGAAAGCCAAGACGAGTGGCGGTGTTTTCTCTCCAATAAAGCTGGCGCGCGCTATCCGAAGCGTTAAGCAAACGTCTGCCGTTGACATTGCCAGTCTAAGTTACAAGGCTCCGTTTATAAACTTGCTAGCGGAGAGAGTGAGTATTGCAGAAACCTGCGTGGGAGAACGGTCGATGCCTATGTAGGTAGTACTTAGTGATCCGAATTACGAGATTGAGATCCCGACCTAGAATGAGGCTAGATGCGGTAACGAGGCAACGAAGGGCAACGACCGAGTGGGAAAATAATAAATACATACAGCATACTCGTGCCTTGTCAGTGCCTTGTCCCGAACATTGGCTATGGTGCAGCCACTTGGTGGCCGCTAGTTTGTGACAAGGAAAATATACCATGCTATACTGACTATTTTTTAATTCTGTCTTGGGAAAACACTCCAATTGACGGCAGGATCAAATCCCCAAGACGGATTTTTCATCGAAACTCACAGAGCTGGACATTTTCGTCACTGATCAATTGGCGTATTTGCTAATCCAGTATATCTAATCTCATCATAAGACCACCCAATCATCAAAGATAGCAGCCACAGACAGTCATACTTACTCCCCTATATTTAGATATTCTCTAAGAATAAACAGGGCAGCGGCGGGGTTAGTATGGGGGTGCCTGTGAGTTGTCATGGTAACACGAACCAGCGGTTGCATCTGTCATGCATGTCATGCATGGCGCAGCTCATTCAGTAAAGGTCCAGTGAGTTGGCATTGTTGGTACAGCATCACGGGTATGATGATATCTGAATTTGATAAGCTTCGACGCACATACTCCAGGCCTTCTTACTGCATTCCAATCACCCATCAACCGCCACCATCCCCATCTAGGTATCTCATGATGTGAAGAGGGTACTTGTCAAGAGATAGTAGGACTATCTCAAGCAGCAAGCTGTAGCGGGAAACAGAACCAGAAAGCGCATCTGTTGGGAAGAGAAAGAAAGGGCGAGGCAAATGAAGGTGGATGTCGGCTCTCGGCGGTCTATGCTAATAAACTTTTCTACTGATCGACTAAGATCAGTCCTTATGTCTGCTGAGCGCTGATGCGGCATTTGCACAGTCACAATTGAACCTGTTTGCTATGTAACACCAAAACTCTGGATAATATTAATGGGTGGAGCAAGTGAAGTGCCATACGGGCAAAGTACTGATTAGCCCCGGCAAGATAGCACAACAGTTTTCTATTTATGTTCCTAGTGAAAGCCACTACATTCAAGGCGCTAAAAACATATAGAAAATTGACATTGTACATGTCACCCTTTCCACGACTGTCCGGAGGATAATTTCCGCGCCAAAATCAGCCCCAATTGAACTAGCCCACTTCACGTGTATGATCACCGCTCATGCGCCACTTCTGGGTCATTCGGAGTGAAAGTTGGAGTTATCGAGAATAATCATCGATTGGGAATAGCGGCAGAAAGGAACTTGCAGTTGTATTCTACCAGACAGTATGGGATATCGAAGAGGAAGAGAAGGAAGCGATATTGCATTTGCCAGGTCGCCGTCGCCACCAGCGACCCAAATGTGCTTTGGAAGCGGGCCCTAAACGAGGAATCTGAGGTGGATCTGTCACTGGCGATCAGTAAGTGAAAATGTTAGCCCCGCGGCCATATGCATAAACAATGACAAAACAATCATCAATCTGTCGATCTGTTGACGGAGACTCTACCCCTCCACCGTCATCCAAAGGGCCACTCTCGCCCCCTTGATCTCACTGTCCTGTTTCCAATTCTCCGTTGCCTTCACTAGGAACTTGACATCTGTAGAAAAGAACGAACTGTATTTCATTGACCGATACATTGAGACAATTGGGGCCAATGGACTTGCTCCGTACGCCACTTCATCCACTATTCCTTGGTCGTAATCCCACCATTTATCCCCGTCCGTGAAAACCAATGAGAAGTTGATGGACAGAACAGCCTTTATGCGCTGCTGGTTCTTAGGCATATGTTTCTCGCTATGACCTGAGAGTCCTACTATCTCTTGACTGATCCCGTCTTCACATTTAAGATAGACGGGGATGGTGGATGGTTGATGGGTGATTGGTATGCTGTAAGAATAGCACGCCGAAGCATAACAGATGTGAAAACCCTGCGGGGCTATGCCGACAATGCCAACTCACATGCCCCACTCCCGGAATGATTAGTGATTTTTTGACGCTAGTCCTAGAGCCATGACAGACTCACACGCACCAGTTCGTGGCATTATGCCAACTCACAGACACTACGCCACTACCCAGTTCATTTCTAGGGCTTATCCTAGGGCCATGACAAACACTCATCAGTGTGACAGCTCATCGTATAAAGGGTACTCCTACTGACCTTTTCACTACAGCAAAACCCCTCTTGCCCTCGGCACTTCGTCTATCAAAACGCAGTCGTTCACTTAATCATCCTTCATCGCTCTGCTCAACATCTTCACTATGAATATCCTTGAACATCATCATTCTGCTCTGTACCCGGGCCATCATCCTTCTGATATCTCTGCTAGCCCACGTTATGATGTGCCGCTTCATAATAGTGAAGGCAGGGATAGCCACAGATTCCGGCATTCTTCCACTGTTCCATACCCATCGGAGTTCTCTCCGTTGATGCAGAACTTTGATTATCGTCTTGATTCTTTTACCGGTGATCTTGGGGTCGGTAATGCTGTCGAATTGCTGTTCAATGCTTACTATTATTGTCATAGGCTATGCGTGTGAAGCAAAACGACATTACCTTCCAAGACAACTTCGCGGTCAACCAGGAAGAAAGTCGACAACCAGTCTCTGATACAAAGAACGCACCGGACGTCTGTGTTCAATTACTTTGGGCACAGGTTCATGGATCGCTCTCGTTGTCCATGAACTTGAAGGAAGATATTGTGACCCATAACGCAGAACCCGCGATGTATGATGGTGAGTGTTTCGAATATCCAGCACTGTTTAGTTTATACGATCCTGATCATGCACCTCAGGTGTGAATTACATCCAGATGGAAGAGAATACGAACCTTGCCACATCCATAGGGGGGCTTAGGGTTCCATTTTACCTTGTGGTTGGTTCGGGAAAGTCAATGCGGTATCAGTGTGGGTGTGGACATCTTACGAGAAGAAAAGGAGACATGCGACGTCACCATGAGACGCGTAAACATGCCCACAAGAATTATACTTGCCCTTGTGGTAGTAGTTTCACTAGAAGCGATTCTCTTAAACGACATAAAACGAAAACGTGCAAAAAGGGACGCATTTAGGGCATTCCATGTCGGAGTTCCACAGTTCCTTACTTCACATCCTCTCTTTTGACACGGTCCAAGTATATTACCCGCGTCTTTCGCCTTAAAAGATTGCAAATAGAATCTATATTTGTACACAAGTGCATAACCGGATCTGGATTATAGTTATTATAAGCGGGCGTTCAAAACTTCGTATAAACTCGCACCCGAGGCAGTAAGCAACCACATGAGCTGAAAGGCACATGCATTCGCGGCACGGCGTTATCTATCGGCCAGCCGTGTTTTCAATGTACTCAGAAAGATCCGCTGCGCGTGTGGACGAACTAGGCGTCGCCCCCAACCCATTCTAGCTGGGTGCGATTCTTCTCGTCGTTGTCCAGCGTCATGATATATAGTATGGCGAAAAGAACTGAAGCGATATCAAAATCTTGATTTTGGAAAGCCAACAAGGTCTGGCAGTAGGGGATAAAGTGCGCTGTGCACTGTTTCGCGTATTTTGATTCGTAATAGAGGTACTTTGTCAATAATGGAGAGGAAGAAGAGCGTCTGTAACGACGAAGCGCAGAGTGAAAATTGAGGAGGGGAGATCATGAGGATTAGGAGGAAGGAGAGCTGATAGACCCTCTGGAAGAGCAGGGCTTGTGATCTGGCATTTGAATCAACACCCAAGTCGCGTTTAACACGTGATTCCATCATCTCTTACTCGCACGTGATTTCTCAGACGCCAATGTCCGGACTAGAACTTCACGCGTCACGCCCAGTCAAAAATGGCTCCGTTTCGGGTAGATTATTCCCGCGCGTGACCGCTTATTTCCGCTCTTAACCCTCTTGACCTGCCTGAAGCCGCTCTTTGTCTCTCGCATGCCTCTGTACTGCATTAATTAATAAAGTTGATTCAACCTAAACACCTGATCGCGTGATCCTTCTAAGAATCCGAGTCAAGATACCTAGTCCCAGCCCCCTATGGACATATCTAATGTCCCCCCCGGCAAATGCTTGTGCACTTGCGATGAAAAGTGCAACGGGGGTGCCTGGGTCCACCCTCGAACATACTCCCGACACCAGAATCAAGATCTCAGTGAAGGCCGTTACAGTGCTAACTTATTACAGGACATTAATCAGAGATATGGGGCCAGGAAAAGTGCCGTGTCTTTCCTGGCGAGAATGGTATGCCCTAACATTGCTCTTATTATTATAACTTCCTTCTAATATGATTGGGTTGTAGAGAAGGCCTCGCAAAAGGTCATCTGGAGGTGCTAATCCTTCAAGACGATTGCACCAAAATACAACACGCTCTGTATCACCACCATCACCCCCTCTTTCACCGTGCATGCCTCCAGCTGATGCACAAAGTCCGAATCTGAATACATCTGACAGCGAAGATGAAGTAGGCCATGCGGGACAGTTTGATGACGTGACAGGTGCGGATCGCACAGAAGATGATCATGACGATGAAGAAGAATGGGAAGAATATGGTGAGGAGGACGACGAGGACGAGGACGAGGACGATGACGGTGACGGACATGAAGAAAATATTGATGCCGTGGATAGGGGAATACGCACCGACTTCCCATCTGAACATCCCCCTCGCCGAACGTCTCATCAAACTGAGCCTCTCCCCCGTGCGAGCCTTAACAATTTGACACTTGTTCAGGATATGATTGAGGCTATACAAGCTGGTAGGCTCGAGGATGATATCAAGGACAGTAAACTTCTGGATCAAATACTCAATCCATCTCCAGAGGTCGCAGAACTTTCGCCTCTATCTAGACTCTCAATTGACATTTTCATTGCTCTTACAAATGGATCTCAGCAAATGTACAATGATGTCAAGGAAGCACTCCAGCGCTTTGACGAGAGGATTATTCTCGACTCTTACTTTGTCGTCAAATCACGAATGGAGCGACTAACTGGCGTCTTCAAAGTCATGACGGACATGTGCACAAATGGATGCATTGCGTATACGGGCCCTTTTTCTCGACTCGAAACTTGTTCTGTCTGTAACGAACCCCGATTTCTTGCAAATACGGACGTGCAGAAGAAAAAGAAACCCTGGAAACAATTCACCACTATTCCGCTAGGTCCGCAATTGCAAGCGCAGTGGGTCTCTCGTGAAGGCGCCGAGCGTATGCGCTATCTAATGCGGAAAACTTCGGAGATATTGCAGAATGTTGACATTGACAATAACATCATCGTCGATGTTTACGAAGATGTTTGCAATGGTTCTGACCACCTGGAGGCCGTTATCGAAGGACGGATCCGTGAGGATGACACAGTTGTCATGTTCTCACTGGATGGCGCCCAACTTTACCGAGATAAGGAATCAGACTGCTGGTTCTTTATCTGGATCTTACTCAACCTTTCGCCCCAGATTCGGTACAAGAAACGATATGTACTTCCTGGCGGCTTTATCCCTGGACCTAACAAACCGGGAAACCTCGAATCTTTCATCCTGCCAAGCTTTCGACATCTTTCTGCCCTTCAAAAGAATGGGCTACGAGCCTGGGACGGGTCACAACTCAAATGGATACGTACATATCCGTTTTTTCTTTTCGGGACAGCAGATACGAAGGGGCTACCTGTGATCAGTGGACTTGTAGGTCATTCAGGAAAGTTTGGTTGCCGTCTCTACTGTGGTTTTCCAGGCCGACACAAGCCCGGGGTAGCAATGCACTACCCAGCCGCCTTGCAACCACAGAATCATGATCCCAGATTACATTTCCATCCAGACATCGATATCAATACCATATCACAGCCGAACACACATGAATATGATAAGAATCTCCGATCTGTTCTACAAGCGACAACGGCTCGTGCCTACAAAGATCGACGGTTAGTGTTACAAACTCGGACTCACTCTATGACGTCGTACGTTTACTCTTATTTGGACTCACGCGCTTACTACATTGCTATGACACCTCGGTCCTTTGTATTACTAAACATTACATCATAGTGACATCATCCTTAATCAGCGCTCCACATTGCTGTACAGTAGGCTATGCTTCCTTGTTCTCGTTATGTCTAACCCTTGTTCTACTTACATGTTTACCTTTGTTCTATATGGACTTGTACCTTACCATTGTTCAGTTTAGGGACAAGTCATGTACTATAAAAGTAGTCGATTAAGTCTGCGATAGTCAGACTTAATATAGCGATTATA